>BQNB010036187.1:36944-48002 GCA_026074375.1 Tanacetum coccineum
GGTTTAGGTATTGAAAATATGATTTAGCTCACTTAAAACTCGTTTTTGAGTTTTCTATTTATAAGGTCTAGAATATGGTCGATACGGCGTATCCAAAGTCTTGGATACGGCGTATCCAAAGTCTTGGATACGGCGTATTAGGGATTTCTTAGAGTAGGGACCACGTTTGATATCTTCCAAAATATTTTATTTCCATATAGCTTGAATACGGCGTATTGCCTTCTTCTGGATATGGCGTATTGGATCTTGTTTCCTTCGTAGTCTTTGGTGAGTGTAGACAAAGATACGCCGTATCTTCCTAGATACGGCGTATTGGTTGTCATAATAGTAATATTCAAATATCTTCGTTTAAGCTCCCGAATGCGTGTCTTTTAGTTAATTTTAACCAAATACTCCATAACTAATACAATTCTCAAATACAAACGATTAAGTAACAATTCTTTGCAATAATTATACAAAATGGGTTAATTACATGGGATAAATGAAGCTATAAAATATACGTTATTTGATGTCATCACAAAGGAACTTGATACGGTTTGTTCACATTGGAACAAAGACCGGATCGTAAACCAAATTGAAGAAGAAATATGTTTTGTATATTTAGGGATAGGGTTTGTAGGGTAGTATTTTAGTGAGGTTGTGATACTATGTAAGTGTGGTAATATATAGGATAACAATCTATAGGTTACAATAATACGGTACAATATATAGGATTACAAGGATAGTTTTAGAAACGGACTTGAGCCAAATACATTTACAAAATCAATAATATGAGTTAACATTATATTGCTTCAAATTTGAAGGTTATATAAAAATGGTTGGATGAATAACTAGGTCTTGTTCTAACTAATAAATTACTTACGATTCGTCGTATGTGAAAAGAATCAAAATAATAATCCGTTATTTGCATATCCGCTAAAGGTGGATCGTGCGAGAGAGTCAAACTTGTTGCTAACTAATAAATTAATAAAATTCAAAAAGTTGCAGACCTTAACTAATATGCAATATTTTGAAACTCCGTTGACTCGGCCGGTTGAATCGGGAACCGGTGTGGAGACGAGGCAGAATGTGACTGGGCTTTTGCTTACTTGAGAACCGGGTTAAACTGCCAGTTTTTATTGGTTTAATCGAATGTAAAAATAAAGTCGGGTAAATCATGCAAATCATGCAACATTACATTTAGTATAAGGGAAAAAGTAAACATATGTATAAAATGGGTTTTACCTGACGGTTCAACCGGTCGAACCAATGACCTGACAACTAAACCGAACCAATTAGAAAATCAGGTTTTAAAAGATTGCTAATATGTATTCTACGATTTCTAGATATAGATCTATATAGTTTAATATAGATATAATTATAATATTTGCTAGCCTTCTAAAAAAATATAAATATAATAGAGTTAAGTACATTTTTGGTCCTTGTGGTTGTACAAGATTTCACTTTTGGTCCAAAATTCAAAAAAGTTTTGCTTTTGGTCCGAATTTCAAGTTTCGTTTCACTTTTGGTCCAACTCTGTTAACCCCGTCAGTTTGACTGGTTTGACTGTATAAAATGACTCAAATACCCTCATTCTCATATTGTGAAGTTACCAAATTGCCCCCCCCCTTTTATTTTTATTATTATTATTATTATTATTATTATTATTATACAAAACATATATAATCATAGATAATATCGATCTGCTGATATCCATCTAAAGAGAAAAGTGGGTGTGTGGCTCTTGTGTAGCCCAAAAAATCTGCTTCATCTGATTCAAGATCTATGAGTATCCCAAAAAATCTGCTTCATCTGCTTCCTTCCTTCTCTTATCATCTGCTTCATATTGAGTATCCCAAAAAATCAATCGAAGGTCTTTACTAGTTTGTCATGTGATTCAAGAATGAGGAATTACAGGCGGGTTTAGGGTACAACATACTGCCCAATTGGATGTCAATGCTGGACTTGAATCACTAACAACTAACAAGCCGTTCTAAAAAAAAATTAAATTATTTCGATAAGTTTAGTTTTATGATTATAATTTTTAGTTTAGGATAAACTTTATAAAGTTTTCAATTTAGACATACGCTATTTGGCTGTAAGTTTTCAATAAAGAATATAATTAAATGAAGATAAATCAGGAGTATGGCAAACACGTACTACACCCGATGCATGACAAAATAGTATGAAGAACATGAGCTCCGAAAAACCACGAAGCAATAAGTAAGCCTGCTATCTATAATTCTATAAAGGTAAAAACGAACAACGATTTGATGCCAATAAACATAGATAATCATGTTAACATATTAAAACATGCATTTGATAATCAAATATAATATATGAGTGATGACGTATAGTATGGACCGGCCCGGCTCATTCACACTATTATGGACTTTGTGGCTGTTACTGGGATTTCGACCCAACCCAACTTTTATATCAACAATGAGCTCTGGGTGTCTCATTATTCAAGATAGTCTTTAAATATTTCTATAAGCTTAGTTTTATGTTGCATATTTCTAATCGTTGATAATATAAATAAAGTCTGAATTAAACCAACTGCCACGTTACCTTGAAGAAAACCAAAATACACTTTTGAATATTTATAACATGATACTATATGTATTATGTATATTTACAGTATCTATGCTTCAAGTAGATAAGAAAATCTGCCAATCTGATGATATATTAAACCTTGCATTTGATCATGACTAATCCAACCTGTGCTATAACCTCAACATGTTGACTTATGTAGATAATAATGCATTTGATCATAGCCAATTGAGAAACATCCTAAAGAGCCTCAGAAGTTAGAGTTTGATATGATGTCAAATATTGACAATGAAAAAAGACTAGTAAGGTAATACTAATAAAAAACAATAATTTAAAATATATATATATTTTTTTTTGCCATTTTGATATTTATATCCTTGTTTCTTAAGAAGTGTAACATAAATGACACGTAGCGACTAAATAAAAATCTGAGTAAGAAGTTAATAAAGTCAGTAAAGCTGCTTCTGTGATCATGGGTAAAGAAGGAGGGTGTCAGCGCTGTACTTCCCGTCGAATAAAGCCACTTTTATCTTCTCCTTCTACTCTTTAAGGGATATTTTACAATATTTAGCCCTTTTCTATGTTGTCTTGACACAGTTATTTCAGTCAATAAGCTGTTCTAAATGTATCAATAGTGACTGAGATAGCTTGTTCCTACGAGTACTGAAAAATAGATTAGCTTAATTCAATTCAGTTTATTTATGTTGTCTGCATCTGAATAAGAATAATAATGTTCAGAAGAGAAATTACACGAAGTACTTAAATTTCTTGAAATCAAGTTTTAATGATTGGTTTCAAAAATCAAAGCAATACAATATTAAGACGAACATAAATAACAAACTATGTCTCTGAGACGCTTCATTTTCTGGAAATTATAAATTCAATATAGCGGAGTTACATAAATGAAAACTTACATTGGTGAACTTCAACTAAATACATTAATCCCAACACATACAACAATGTCTACTGCAAGTAAAATTAAGCATAGTAAAGTTTAAATAAGAACCAAGTGTCCACACAGAGATATTCTTTTGTTCTATATTGGTCGAAACTCGATGCCACATATAATTAGGCCCAACATGGTTCCACCAAGACATGCCAGTTTCAGTTCCATGGGAATGTAGATGTCTTTAATCTCGTTATTATAGACAAATTCCCAGACTCTAACCTCCACCCAGCCATCTTCCCTGTTTTCTGGAACTCTCTTATCTCTGTATAAATCAACCGGGCCTGGGGCTTTAAGATAAATAATTGTGCTTTCTTTGTTATTCTTGTTGAGTAGATCCTGTGCTTTCACCGGACACTTGAGTCCCTCACTGTTTTCTGGAAGTTGGAACACAAGATAACATGCATAGGCTGTATCTGTGGACAGCATTTTAGTTTCAATATTGCAGTTGATACTAAATGCTCGGTGGCATTGAAGCTCGACGACCTCTTCAAATCTGCAGTCATACATAATATCTTCAGGTTAATAAAGCTTTTTAGATCATATATGTGTATATGTGTGTGTGCGCGCGCGTACAAACCTGTACACTTTATAACTTTACGAACATTAAACTACAAAACGAACCTAGACGTTGCTGAAGGTTGGCATTTGGAATATTCAGCATTCAACGATTTGTTTATTACTGCCTTTGCTGGTAGCATATGACATTTCTTGCTGTTCCTTTTGCTTAGCGAAAAGAGCTATTTATTGTAAAGTAGTGAATCCGTTAATACATATTTAACAACAGGGACTAACAATTATAAAATATTAATAGAAGATGAAATGTGGAAAAGAAATACCTTTTCCCCATTGTCAATAAGGACTCCAGTTGAGACAAGCTCCTGTTTGGTCATAGTTAGCACATCATACTGTGACCTCTTCATTATTTCTTGAAAATCGCTCGACAATTGTTGGTCCCAGTTAATGCTTGAATCTGCATTTATTGATCTATCCACACTCTTTTCATGCTCCACCTGTAAATTCGGACCAGTATGTCTGTTTAATTATTTTTGTTTTTATTAATAACTATGGTGGAAGTATTTCCGAACATGAGCCTCCTTCAGGCAATGGTTCACATGGAAACTTTTGATGTATCGTTATTGTAACGAGCTTTGATTGACATGTCTAAATCATATGGGTAAGAAAGAGATTAAGATAAATGACATAATCAAGAGTAAATATGAACAAAGAGAGACTGACTAAGTTATGTGTCAAATATTGAAGTTTATTTGATAAACCAGGCTTCTAGTTTGGGATATGAGTCAGGCAGAAACGACAAACAATTTCTATTAGATATGAACTATCTTACGTATGTTGTTTGGGCTTACGTTATCAATGGGTCGAAACTCAATGCCATCAACAAAGATGGGACCGCTGCCACAAGGATGTCCCCATAAGCTCTCCAGCTGAACTTCAAGATCAATAATTTGATTATCACTCCTAAAGCGGCACAACTCAATCATCATCCACTCACCATCCCTCCGCTCTGCAATATATGAATTTAACTCTCCACTCGCTGTTTTGTATTTTAAGTCCAGATATGGTTTGCTTGAAACCATTTGTGGATCACAAAATTTAAACACCAGGTAAGCTCCATATATTATCCCCAAAGATAAAAACTGAGTTTTTATTTTGATTGAGATTTTGAGATCATGAGTCTTTGATATCTTTGCGACTGTTCCAAACCTGTACATACTTTTAACATATTAGGCAGGGGGAATGCATCCCATTTTTTTATGAATAAAAAAAAAGGTTTCCAAAAAATGTTAGAAAATTTCACAATAAAGAATTTTAAATGGAAGAAATTGCGAAAATTTTCTTTTAGTCGAAAACTGTATGTGTAAGAGAGAGATGACCTAGAGTTTTCCAAAACATTCAACTCAGAAGACGTGAAATTTTCGTAAGAGAACGTTGTTTCTGATATCATTTCATTCACTTTTCCATCCCTGCTTAGTGATAACCACTGTAGATTGAAAAAATAAAGAAAAATTAAATGATAGCTTTAAAGATACATATACAACATTATAAAGAGATTTAATCACCACTTTTCTATTGTTAAGGAGTGTTCCTGAAGATAAAAAGGAATAGAGATCCTTCTTTGTGATTATTTGAGATTCCGGATTTTCTATCATCTTCATAATTCTCTCATAATCTTCAGGCAGCTTTTGCTCACATTCCCACTCTTCCTGTGTGTGTCACAAGCGAGAATAATATTTATAAGCTGAAAGTTCTATAAATGCATCTTCAGTAATTTATAAATCAATACCCTTGTCATGTACCAAAAACTCACGCTAAAAACGACCCAAACAGGATGCATGACCCTCTTTTGATATTAACACGTGCATATATGTGCAAACTTACATGGATGATCAAGGCTTTCTCAAGTTCCTGTATAACCAAAGCCATCGTTGGACGTTTTTCTTGATCTTTATTCAAACATTGGTAAGCAACTTTTGAAACTACATCTATGGACTTTACATCAGTTTGTTCCGTTAGATCATCAAAGATCAGTGCTTCTAGTTTATTCTCCTCAAAGCAGCGTGCAGCCATCCATGCAAGGAACACAAGTTTTTTATCTTCGGCCCCATCTCGTGCATACCTTTCCCGTTCATCATTAATGATCTGGCGAAGTGTGTGGTGAGAATACTTTTCAACGTTTTCAATTGCCAGTTTCCCTGATAATATTTCGAACAAAACTACACCAAATGAATAAATATCTGATTTTTTTGTCACGCCACGGTAAGATTGTGGATCGAGATAGCCTAGTGTTCCATGGCTTCTAGATATAATAAAATTAGAAATAGTAGCTTCCCAGTCATGATTGAGCAGTAGATCCCGTGCTTTCACCGGACACTTGAGTCCCTCGCTATTTTCTGGAAGTTGGAACACAAGATAACATGCATAGGCTGTATCTGGGGACAGCATTTTAGTTTCAATATTGCAATTGATACTAAATGCTCGATGGCGTTGAAGCTCAACCACCTCTTTAAATCTGCAGTCATACATAATATCTTCAGGTTAATAAAGCTTTTTAGATCACATATGTGTATATGTGTGTGTGCGCGCGCGTGCAAACCTGTACACTTTATAACTTTAAGAATATTAACTACAAAACGAACCTAGACATTTAGAATATTTTGCATTCAGCGATTTGTTTATTACTGCCTTTGCTGGTAGCATATGACATTTCTTGCTGTTCATTTTGCTTAGCGAAACGAGCTGTTAATTGTAAAGTAGCAAATCCGTGAATACCTAATTAACCAAGGGACTAACAATTGCAAAATATGAATAGAAGATGAAATCTGGAAAATCCAGTTGAGAGAAGCTTGTCAATCTCTTGTTTGGTCATAGTTAGCACATCGTACTGCGACCCCTTCATTATTTCTTGAAAATCGCTCGACAATTGTTGATCCCCGTTAATGCTTGAATCTGCATTTATTAATCTATCCACACTCTTCTCATGCTCCACGTGTAAAA
This sequence comes from Tanacetum coccineum, assembly GCA_026074375.1. Classification (NCBI taxonomy): domain Eukaryota; kingdom Viridiplantae; phylum Streptophyta; class Magnoliopsida; order Asterales; family Asteraceae; genus Tanacetum; species Tanacetum coccineum. Next base: position 43,936 of record BQNB010036187.1, read on the forward strand.
TCGGACGAGTATGTCTATTTATTCTTTTCGTTTTTCTTAATAACTATTGTGGATGTGTTTCCAGACATGAGCCTCCTTAAGCCAAACGTTTTGGAAACTTTTAATGATTCGTTTTTGTAAAGATCTTCGATTGACATGTCTAATCATACGTGCAAGAAAGAGATTAATTAATACACATAACAAACATTGAACTTTAATTGATAACAGGCTTCTAATTTGGGATATGAGTCATGCAGACACGACAAACAATTTCTTTTAGATATGAATTTCTTACGTTATTAATGGGTCGAAACTCAATGCCATCAACAAAGATGGGACCACTAACACATGGATGTCCACAAAAGCTCTTCAGCTGAGCCTCAAAATCGATAGTTTGATTATGACTCCTAAAGCGGCACAATTCAATGATCATCCATTCACCATCCCTTCGCTCTGCTATACGTGAACTTAACTTTCCACTGGCTGTTCTATATTTTAAGTTCACATATGGTTTGTCTGAAACCAATTTTGAATTACAAAATTTGAACACCAGGTAAGCTCCATATATGATCCCCAATGATAAAAACTGAGTTTTTATTTTGATTGGGATTTTGAGATCTAAACTATCTGATATCCTTGCGACTGTTCCAAACCTGTACATAATTTAACATATCAGGTGGGGGGATGCATATGATATTCTAAGTGCATCTGAAATTAGCTTGTAAAAAGCGCTAACTTCGTAGAAATTGTAAAAATGATTTTTGATGAACAAAAAAAGTTTGTTGAAAAAATGTGAAAAACTTTAACAAATTTTGTTAAATGAAAAAGTTTTGTTAATTAAAATTTTGTGAAATGAAAAACTTGCTTAAAATTTTGTTAATAAAAAATGGGAGAAAGATAGATGACCTAGAGTTCTCCAAATCTTTCAACTCAGAAGACCAGCAATTTTCGTAAGAGAACATTGTTGCTGATATCATTTCTTTCACTTTTCCATCCTTGTTTAGTCATAACCACTGTAAGATTAAATTTTAAAGCAAAATTAGATGTACAACTATGGAATTTGAAAGATGTAAAAAACGACATTATGAAGAGATTTAATCACCACTTTTCCATTGTTAATGCGAATTCCTGAAGAGAAAATGGAATAGAGATATTTCTTTGTGATTTCTTTGGACTCCTGATGTTTTATCATCCTCAAAATGTTCTCATTATCTTTAGGCAGCTTTTGCTCAAATTCCCAGTCTTCCTGAGCGTGTCACAAGCAGAATAACATGTACATACATCCCATTAACTTTATAAAGCTAGATATATAACAGATAAGGTAAAAATGACCCATACAAGACACAGGACCCTCTTACGATATATACGTGCATATATTCTTAGTGCTCCTCCTTTTTCAATCAAAAAATTTTACTTTTGTAAAACTTACATGAATGTTCAATGCTTTCTCTAGTTCCTGTATAACCGAAGTCATGGTTGGACGTTTTTCTTGATCTTTCTGCAAACAATCGTACGCAACTTTCGAAAGTATATATACTGACTTTGCATATGTTTGTTCCTTAATATCATCCAATAGAAGTGCTTCTAGTTTTTTATCTTCAAAGCAGCGTGCAGCCATCGAAGCAAGGAACACAACGTTCTTATCTATGACTCCATCTCCTTCATTTATAATTTGGCGAAGTGTGGGGTGAGAATACTTTTCGACCTTTTCAATTGCCAATCTCCCTGATAATAATTCAAATAAAACGACAGCAAACGAATAAACATCTGATGCTTTTGTCGCGCCACTTGAAGAGTATTGTGGATCAAGATAGCCTACTGTTCCATGGCTTTTAGATATGATAAAATCAGAAATAGTAGCTTTCCAGTCATGATCTAGCAGAATGTTACTGCTTTTTATGTCACCATGGAGTGTTTTTTGGTCTTCTTCGAAAGAATGAATATGATTTATCCCTTTTGCAGCCCCTATAGATATCTTGAGTCGGATCCCCCATGTAAGAATTGACTTATCTAGGTGCTTGTCTAGACTCTCGTTACTCGCATAATCCATAATAATGATCTTTTCGTCATCTACTTCACAAAAACCTAGAAGGGCAATGATGTTCTCATGCACATAACGAGAGAGCTTTGAAACCTCTTTTAAGAATGCACCTTCTCCATATGGATGTGCCTTATTAAGCCGCTTTACAGCTACTGGTTTCGGTGTCTTAAAATGTGTGAGTTCCCCTTTGTATACCTTGGCTGATGCTCCACTCCCAATAACACGTTTGTCGTTGAAGTTGTCTGTGGCAGACTTGACCTCCTCAAGCAATATGGTTTCCACCCCTATTAGCTATGAAATTATCAAGAAACACAATATCTTAAAAATCATGAATAAAGAAGTGCAAGCCTATCGCATATACCTAGTGACACTTCAAAATGTGTAGGTAAAAGGTCATAGTTCTGATGACCCATTTTTATGGACTAAGTGAAACACCTAGCTAGACACTTCTTTGACTCCTAGGCCATCTTCCCAATTTGTACCACTCTTCCTGTCAACTTGTTGGAAGTGTAGAGTTTTAATGGTTTTAGGATGTCAGTACCTTATGGTTATTGTACCTTTTTGTTTTATAATATAATTTAATGCTCTCCAAAAAAAAAAGTATTTAATTGTTGTAAATCATTTTCAAATTTTAGTTTAGACTGACACTTTAGCCATGTGTCACTAAATGACATTGTTTTTGGTAAAAGGCCCTTTGAGGAAAACATAACATCAAGCATGAAAGACTTACAAAAGTATTAATGACTTACCTGAAATGTCAATGCTTTCTTAAGCTCTTTCAGGACATCAGCCATTGTGAGGTGATGAGTTTCACCATCAGTACTATGCAAGCATTCATGAGTTATCGCAGCAAACGTTTTCACTGAATCCATGAATTTTTCATCCTCGAGATACAAATTTGAAGACGTTGTTCCCATTTAAGGCTTTGAACGTTCCAGATGTACTTTTCAAAGCTTCCCTTGGAAGCATAAAGATAAATAGGGAAACTTTCTAACTGAGATTTTGTTATTTCAGCATACTTTGGTACATTGACGTGGAAGAGTTCTGCTGTGTAGACACCTCCAAATCCACCCACTCCGATCATGCAACCATCATCAAAACCATGGGTGGCTGAGTATATCTCTTTAAAAGGAATTTTCAAGTGTTTCAAAATCTCCATCTGCATCATTAATTAAATTTCAATAGAAAATGAGAATTCTTTAGCCTGATATATTTTCAAAATTGTGTTAAGGATACTGGTTCATTTTCGTAATTATACTTGATGATGGCCCTGTTAGACAATGATAAAACCAGTCGGTTATGATATATTATTTACACATTATTTATAGAGTGAGGCATAGAAAAACCCTAATGGACCCAACCCACAAGTCGGGCTTGGGCCAACTAACCTATCACCTAATACTCCCCCTGGTGGTGAAATGGATTAATTTGTTGATCTTTCATTTTTTTCATATAGCACTATATCATCAACTGCACAAATCACCAAAACAAATCACGGTTGTGTGGATTTGTGACCATAGCACAAATCACCACCACAAATCACTAACAATTAACGAAGAGGAAATCACCAATACAATCATCGACAGTCAACCTACTCCCACAACTTAACATCCCCAATCGAATATCGATCACATTCACCATGGAAAGCATCAGAAACAAACAACCCATTACCGAACCAACAACAGATCTAAAAATCAATAATGTAAACAAACAACCCACATAGGAGAATTAATTATGAAGCCTTTTATTAAGGACCACGTAAGAGCAGTAGATACAAAATTGTTCAACCACTATTAAAACAATGATTTAATATATTTGATGTGCATTTGGTGTTTAAAAGAAAAAGAAAAAAGGTTGCCGTGGAGAGTATATTTTACTCAGCTAAAGAAGAAAGAAAATGATGACGGCGGTTAAGGTTTGATGGGGCGGTCTATAGGTAGCGGCTCAAATTAGCCACCTAAGTCTGAGAATCAGACCCGCTCTGATACCATGTTAGACTATATTATGCCCCGTGGGTATAACTTTATTATTGATCATTATTTATAGA
>BQNB010036188.1:0-10000 GCA_026074375.1 Tanacetum coccineum
ATTGGTGCAACTTCAACGATAGTACGAAGCTCGGGTTCAACTACGTTTGGAGCACGTCCTCTATTTCGACGTCTCAGAATGGTTACGTTTGAATTATTTGGAAAGCAAACAAAAATGATAAAAGAAATGAGAAAAGAAAATATTTTTGTTTACCGAATAATCAACAAACTTAGGGTAACTCCCTTCTTAAGTAAAATAAATTTTACAAAAGAGGTGCGCCTTTTTCATAAGTGACACAAGACGGTAAATTTTTTAATCTTAAGTTCCGGAACTTATTGATGGATAATACTTCAGTTGAAAGTATTATATGTTGGTGTTCTTTTACCAACTTGGTAAATTTTTTATTTCTTATATTCACAAATTCACAAGAAAAATCAAAAAATCAGGAAGAGCAAATATTTTTTGTATTTTTTTTATTATTTATTAATCTTCTACTTATACTAAAAAGAAAAGAAAAATATTTTTTTTTACTTTTTATATTTTTAATTTTTTTTTGTAATTTTGATTTTCTCAAAAGCGTAACTTTCGAAGATGAAAGGTTCTCCAAATCACAATCGACAAACTGCAAACGAAGGAATCTTAACCACAATTCCCCGACAACGGCGCCAAAAACTTGACGTGGTGCAAAATTATATATACGTAATAATATCCAAAGTATAGAAAATTCTAAAACTACCATTGAGGACAAAGGTAATAGGAAAAATCTTACAAAAATACTACACGTTTAACCGGTAAGTCTTTACCGGGTCGTTTCTCCTAAAGAATTATGAAATTGAGACCTCGCTTAAATTTGGACAACGATTTGAATTGGTTTCAAAGTTTTTGGATTGATTATCTAATTCTACAATTAAAAACAACTAAAACATTCAAATAAAAACAGTTAAGTAACCAAACAATTAAACAAATATGGGAGTTAAACAAACGTGACAATTTAAACCCTAAATTACTAAAACTTAATCCTAAAATTATTTTCCTACTTTTTCTAATCCTAAATGACTATTAAAAAGAAATTGCTAAGGAAATTCTAAAACGAGAGTGATTAAAGCTTAAAAACGAAGAAAGCGAGAACGGGTGTGAAAACCCGTTCTTTAAAAAGTGAAATTTCAAAATTTTAACCCTACGAAAGTAATTTTCAATCCTAAGCCTAAAAGATGATAAAAGAAAATTTTAGAAAAAAGAAAATTATTTTTTTGATTATTTTGTACTTTTTATGATTTTTTAAAGTTTTTAAGAAAAGAAAATGATTAAAAATAGAAAACTTAACCCTAAAAATTTGGAAAAATTACAAAAAGTGTAAAAAGAAAAGCTTGATTTTATAAAAATGATAACTGAAAATAAGCTAAAACAATAAGCTCTGAAAAACTTGAAACTAGCTACGGCTTTATTTTAAAAGAGGAAAATTAAAAAGTGTATAAAAGAAATTAAAGTGTAGAAATGTTTGAAAAAGACCCAAGGGCGCAGTTCACTAGTGTGTGTGTTTATGGGGCGAGTGTGTGTGAAGGGTTAGGTCTTAGGTTCGAATCCAAGGCCTAACTTTTTTGTATTTTTTTTTTGAAAACTTGAAAAGCAAAGATATAAATCTGATGAAAACTAATAATTTTTCTAAAAACAACTCTGTTTGAAACTAAAGAAATAAGCTGGAAATGGCTTAAACAAACAGAAAGAACACTTAACTAGTATTTTTGGACTTTTTCAAAACTTAAGCATATAAAAAGCTAAAATAAGTTCAAAATTCAACAAATTAAGCTAAAATTACCCTTAAGCTAATCTAATAAACTAATTTAAGCTAAACAAAAGCAAAAAGAACAAATAATAAGCTGAGAAATCAAATAAGTACTTATACTAGAATTTAGAACCAAACAGACTAAATGGCTATCTTTGAGCTTATTTTTCTCTAAGCAAATGAACCTTATGAAAATCTACTTTGTGCCAGTGTAAAGCTTGACCTATAAGCTTTATGAAACAACTTTTGAAAAGGTATTTTGAAACTCTAATGCTTAATGAAAAATCTATTTGAAAACTGCTTAATTTACTCAGTAGGAGCTGAGTACATTTTTAGTTTTGAAAAGACAAATTGCTTATTTTGAGCTTAAAAACAGATAACCAAATGGACTTTTGAAAACAAATTAAGCTGAAACAGATCTACTATGACCTATAAACTACTAGCAAACTTAAAATCAAGACCTAAAAACTATTATAACCATCTGATAATTGAGATTGAAAGGGGCTACTTGTCTATTATCTATGCTGATGTAGTTGGCACACAGAGCATTCAATTCTTAAATCCTTCAAGTGCAGACCAATAAACTAGCATTCTCAATTTAAAATCAACAAAACTAAAGCAATTATACTAACAATGCCAACTAGGAACAGTCAAAACTCAACAGGCTTAAGAATCTGAGCCTATGACTCAGATTCAAGTTAATAGCTAACCAACTTTTGAAAACTTAAAAGAAACTAGCAATAACCTTTAATCTTGATCTCATAAACATAAGTATAAGATTTGTATTAACTTTTAAAGAGCCAAAGGGTAACAAGCAGTACTAACTCAAGTTAGTACTGCTTGTCCCAAACACCCCTTTAAAATAAGAAATCCCATATTCAGCTTATGAAAGTAAGAGTTAAAGATCAAATTGCAAATACCAGATGGTAAGAAGCTAATATAAAGCCAAATGAACAGATTAAAACTGCTGAATAAGCAGAACAAATAAGCTACAAGATTATGCTTATATTTTTGACATTTTACTTATTTTAAGACATATTAAGCAAACTAAGAGTTTATATCAAAAATCAAATACAAATAGCATATAATAACTACAATAAGCATAAGAAACCAAGATTAAGCAGGAATAAGCAAACAATAAGCAAGGTAAGCTAATATGCAGAAATAAGCTAGACAATAAGATAAAACTAAAAATTAAAAGGAAAAGTGTACCTTACACCTCAGCTAAACAGAGGTGGATTGCTCTTAATAGAGCTTATTAAAGCAGCTTAAGCTTAACTCCAATACCTAGTCTAATATTAAAGCTTGACCCTCAAGCACTATTACCTACTTGAATTCTATAAGCAGCCATTCAATTCCATTTAAAATTCAAGTATATTGAGAACTTTTAGTAACTTTTGGTAGCTTTGAGCTTATGAAACAGTTTTAGAGCTTATTTAACCATATTTTGCACAAAAGTTAACTTAGGAAAAGACAAAGAGCACGATAAGAAAACCTTAACTTTTATTAATAAAAGAGCTGATTACAAATTTGAAATTGAAAATTACATGAATTAAAAACCGAATTTAAACATTACAAAAACTAAAATTTAAAGCTACACTAAAAAGCTATTAAAACTAAAAAAAAGACGATCCTCTTATGAGTGAGGCAAGGCTCTATTTATAGGAGCTGAGAGAAAGATCTAGGCTCTTAACACGCTCCCCTTGGCTTTTGATCTTGACCCTTCATAATCTCTAATCATTGGATGCCATTTCTTATCCGTTGGATTAAATGAGGCACACGGATTGCCAAGCTGGCAATCCCACTCTTTGGGAGTGAGTGTGTTTCTTTTGGCTTGAGTTTAGAGTAAAATTTCTCTCAAAGTGTGTTTGTTTTCATCCCACGTGTCATTGCCCTTGTCAGCTTGTCCAATCAAATGCTCTTGAGTGACGTTTTGATGATGACTTGGCGCTTAGTACTTGGTATCTTCTTTAGCCACGTCATTGTTTAAGAGGAAGTGGGGTTTTACCCTTTTGATTAAGCTGAAAGGTGAAAATGGGGACGAAGGGTGAACAGTTACCTTCGCGCCCTTTCTTTTCTTTTTACTATTTGTTTTACTCGGCCATTTGGGGGGCCGTTGACATTGGGAGTGGGTTTATAACAAATAGATTAGGGGGAAGTGCTCGCGATTATATGGTTTTGGATTTATATTGGAGGAAACGACTGTTAGTTTCTTTTTATAATAAACAGACCTAAAACGATGTTAGTTTAAAAAAGTAGCGATGAGTTAGTGACAATACAGTTTTGTGTGACAGGAGTGTGGAGAGGGTATTTTAAGGTAGGTGGGGGTTGAGAGGATGGTGTGTTGGAGTCTTTTTAGGTGTGTTTGAATCCATTTGTATGGGTTGGTGCGTGATCACATGACACATTGAGAAATGGGTGCGTGTGGATAACGTAGTGACGGTTAGAAGTAGACGGGGAGGGTTGTAGCTACATCTATCATTCCGTACTCTGTCGAGAGAGTCCCATTTGGAATAACTATTTTCCCATTGTGATATTTTTGCTATAATCCTTACTCTACACATCACCTAAACTACAAAACACGGAACAGTAACAAAGAATATCGTATGGGCACATTTTCATCATTTTTAGGGCCTGTTATATATATATCGTAGAATAGTGGTATGTAATACAACTAATTATCACATCAATTGCTATATATAGTGTGTTGTGATATCTGACCCTTGAAGACTAAAGAAAAAGAGACCACACATTGAATAAGAACTTTCAAACCTCATCCTTTATACATCAGAATGGCATATGTTTCTTGGTAGATTTCAATGCGGTACGATTTCAATAATTGAAAGGCTTGGAAACTGTCTATTTTGACACAAGGGTAACAAAAGTTTCTTCAATAATTTCATATTCAGTTGTAATCTTGTTGATCTTCCAACGGGTGACAGGAAGTTCACTAGAATGAACAAGAATGGAACTAAGTTGAGCAAGATTGATCGCATTTTAGAACACTCGTAAGCATTTTTTTGTCCAATGGTGGCCCTTATACACTAAACTTACGATGACTTACTCCTTTAAACTACTGCCCTTCCACGCGATCTTTTGGATCATTGTCCCATTATTATCAAAACCCATCATGACGACTTTGGCCCCATCCCATTTAAGTTTTATTAACATCCTTGAGCACCTAAAAGATGAACATGGTACCATTATTTCTATTCTTGGTATGTGCAACCTTCTGAACCGCCACACCATTCACCTGACTAGCCACTTTGATAGTAACTACAACTATTGATAATGTCACATATTCGGAATGTGCGTACTGGTATCTACATAATTAGCGTAATAATTGTCAAAATCTTGAAATGAGTGAAATTTTAGCTTCTTGACTTATAAGCTGAATCTAGTAAGCATTGTATAGCTTAATCTTGAAAACTCTTAAGATAACGTCTTAATATCTGATTAAACATTAAAAAGACTTGGAGCATATTCAAAAGAACTTGATCTTTTAACAAAAGGCATAAATAAAATTGTCTATTGAAGGCGATTGAAAACAGAAAAATTCTTTTATGGTATGATAAACAACAAATTTTCAAGATCAAGAATAATTGGTATCTTTGTGGATGGAACTTGGGTTTCGGATCCAACCACCATAATCGAAAACATTTTTGACTTTCACAAGATGAAATTTCAAAAGCTGCTCGTCAAACCGTCCTACTTTCAGTAACTCAATATTTGTATTAAACCCTCTCTGATCAAGATGTGTCCCTTCTTGATGCACCATTTACGAATGAAAAAATTAAAGAAGCAGTTTGGAATTATGGCGGTGGTAAGTCTCATGGTCCTGTTGGGTTTACTTTTAAGTTTATCAAACATTATTGGGAGATTATTCGAAGTGGATATATTGAGATGGTGAAACGGTTTGAAATTGAAGGCTTTCTTCCTAGAGGTTGTAACTCCTCTTTTATAGCTCTTGTACCTAAATGTGAAGACCCCACTATTCATATTAAAAACAGACTTGACCCATAAGTCTAATTAGGTGCCCAATATAAAGTCTCAGCAAAACTCCTTTAGCAATAAACTAACTTTCAATTTGTTAGTTCCAGTTCTTAGCGCACGTTTCATACGGCTTACATATAAAAGTAGGAAGACAATAAATACGGACAACCCTTTTACGTCTAGTGATCTCAGAAACAACTATTCATAAATCGACGGGTCTGCTTGATCAAAAAAGAAGAACAGCCGAAGCACTTTATTTTTTCCCTGATAAAAATTAAGAGTGCTAAATTTCTTGATGAAGACACAAGCTTATTATAAACAGAATTCAAATCAGCGAAATAAGTGTATATTCTTTGATTGGGGCCAACATATGACTATAAGGTAAATCCTTATAAGTCTAAGAAAACATAGTAAAAGTGAATACAACACCATGGAAACAAAGACGATCTTAAAAGAAAATCAAATCAGTTCAAACCATAATATAGCCTCAGGAGGAAATGATACTATTAAGGTCAACACTCCTGAGGATCAACCGCAACGCTAGGAGCATAAGAACACCAAATATTTTAAAATTGAAAAGGGAGAAAGGCAGACCAGTACAAGGTGATCCTTCACTCATGTTCACCTTTTCTTTCTCGATTAATGTTTACCCCTGATGGACTATGAAGCTCCTTTATCGGTAAACTGAAGATGCAAAATTAAGAACATAATTGAACGTGTTAAAGTGGGGTCAAATAACATAGATATTCTCAACACCTTGATTTGCCAAAGATGCCTCACGACCACAAACAAACGAGGATTAGTGTTGGTAGAAGAGAGAGGGTGAAAAGTAGTAAGTATTATTGCAAAAAGATAGAATGGCATCAATCAGAACCATTTTACTAACTTATATGCGATGCTTCCACTTATGGCTTTTTCCCTTACCCTATTCCGCTATACCGGTAAAACATTTCACAAACAAGTAAACTATTTGGTATTAGGGTATCGGATGTCAAACTAAATACGTTTGCCTCCATGCTTTTCTGTTAACCTACAAGACTTCCTTGTGTATAACTTGGCCTTCCGACTGGGGCCAACATGAACAAAAGTATCAATTAGAAGCCAATCATCGATAAATTTCGCAATCGTCTCGCGTCTTTGAAAGCAAAATCTATTTCGTCAGGTGGAAGTCTAACACTTCTCAAATAGGTCTTTTGCGCTCTTGGCACTTACTACTTCTCTATTTTCCAAGCCCTTAAGTGTGTTCTTAACTACCTTGAACAACTTAGACATAATTTCTTTTGGGGCGACCTAAATTGACTTGGCATTGCTTGAAAGAAGTATGTTTTTGAACTGAAATTTGGGGGGCCTTAGGATTGGTAGCCTTAATGCTTCAAATTTATCCATGTTGGTAAAATGGTGGTGGCGATTATACACAAATAGATATTATGCTTTAGTTTTAAGTGATTGTGTCTATTCATGGCTTAAATGTATATTGCTTAATGAAACATCTTTTTGGAACTAGGCTTCCCCTTTGGAAAAATATATTTTTGTCACTAAACCCGTCAATCTTCAAATTTGATTTGCCAACAGAGTTTGATTATTCAAAAGAAACAAAGTGTAAAATACGGCATTATTCTCCCAATTATCGATAAATTGGGAAGAGGATAAATAACGAAGTAATACTGATATTGGAATACTGGGAAAATAAGAGGAAAACCGGAACAAAACTAAATGAAAATATGAAACTATGAAAGGCATAGAAAACACATATTCTAACATACTAATTTATAGTTGATACGATAAACTTAAGTACGGCTAGGCCAATACGAAAACGGCAACACAAAAAATTCACTCATTTGAAAACGGTTCGTTTCGCAACCATTACCAGCCAACTCGAAGAGCAGAGACAACAACCCATAAGAAAATTAGTTGATACTCCTAAAAGCTAACAGGATTCAAATATGATAGGATATTACAATTTATCCGGTATATCCGATAGAAAAAAACAAATAAACGCTATAAGATAGAAGCCTTTGGGCATAGGCGTCGAATAACTGTCAGAGTGCACTGGGACCCAGAAAAGGCACCTTAACTCACCGATAAGAGCTATGCCAACTTCTTATCTCAAAAACAGATAAAAAAAACAAGCTGTGAACACTACAAACGTGACTAAGACTCCTTCAAACTATCGCGTACTCAATAAAACGCAGAAAGACAACGATCACCAATCTTAAACCACTTCTAACCACACCCCACTACGATATACACCCGAACCAGGAGAAAACTCTATAGAAGCCAATTAGAAAACCATAACTGGTTATCAGTAGGATAGGTGAAAAGATACAACTAATGACTATGATCATGTAGGACTAAGATCAAACCGATAACTAAACCACTTACCAACGAGAGGGTAAATAAATAGGATACATACGTGAGAAGGAAAATGGAATTAAAACAGAATATAGGTAAAAAAGAAAGAAGAATTATAGCTTCTCGTATGATAGTTATCAAATACATCTAAAAAGGAAATCCCTTCACGCATAGACTGCTAATGTAGTATGACTCATCCTATAGAATAGGCAATAAAGGGGATTTATATTAGAATAGAGTAACAATGTAGAAAATAAGTTTAGATAAGTGCACTTCACTCAATTAAATGTAATCGGGATTAAAATAGCAGATGAGATAAATGATGTGTGAGTTTTCAGATAAAAGTCTTTTAAGGGCGGAATATGTGGTGGATTTTAGAAATATAAATAGAAGGGGAATTTATAAATAATCCATGTAGTGCGGGCCTTATAGTTATTGTGACTACAAGCTTATTGTACCAGAGATGTATGAGCAAGAAACATAGTGGTATGACAGATTCTACCCACCGCAGAAAACCTGATAGAGATTGGCTAAAATATACTCAGGACAATTAGATTGGTAAAATTCCACTAGAAAGAACCTACTTAATTAATGGACGTAAAATTTAGAGCGCCCTAAAAACAAATACGAGAAAACGGAAACGTTTGGATAAATGTTAGACAGTGGCTATAAAAGGTATAATAATATATAGCTTTTGGCAAAAAGCCCGTACACGAGCGGAATAACGTCCTCAAAAACTACACCAAGTAGGGTACTTCTATCATCAAGACAAGTCTAAAAACAGCAATCAACATAGTTTGAATTATTACAAATTAACCCCTCAAAATCAGAGTGATACATGTCTAAAAGATCCTGAACACAAACATAAATAAAACTTCTAGAATGCAGTCTCCATAGGAAGAATCCTCATGGGATGATCTTAGGTATGCTAATAGGCATGCTAACTTGACAATCACTGAGCATTCGCTTCACCTGAAAATGATACTCGAAAAGGTTAACATAAAGTTGGAGACCTCGTAGGTTTAGAAGTAAACCCAATTGTTGTGTTAGAATTTAATAATAGACAATAATGCAATATGAAAGCATAATGTAAGCAGTAGTAATTAGATTTCCAACTTAACATCACATCATACCATAGCAGTCTAAATCCAATCAACAAATCAATAGTGGTCCACGCGCTTATAGATTTTCCAAACCTATCGCCTACCAGCTGGAGCTACACAGTCGGTTAAGTAGTAATTGAATAGAACTTCAAATAGAACTTGCATAAATAGATCTTGTGGCATTCACATAAGCAATCATAGGCACATAACATTGTCCAAAGAATAATAGGTTTTTCACAAAAGTAAAAATCAGTTTAAAATAAAATTGAGTATCATTTTCCCCTAACGGAAAAGAGTTTAAAAAGTAGGGCTCGAGAACTCACCTTAAACAAAGGCAAATAGTAGCTGACAAAAGATGATCAAACAATAGTGTGCAATGGCGTCCAGACACGACCTAATTCATTAATGTCCGATTCAAAAATATGTTTTAAATGTATATTTACGGTTGATGCATAAGAGTTTTAAAAACAAATGTGTTGTATAATTGTTTTTAGTATTATTGGTTGTGTGATGGTCGACAAGTAGGACTCAAAGAGAATATACTAATGTGGTTATATATTAGATATTATGTACTCATATTGATTAAAGAAATAGACAAGTAAAATGAATAAAGAGTAACATATAAGAAGTAAATAAATAATTAAGCGATAAGCCATTATTCGAATATGTTTTGACAATCTTCGTGGTAAACCCCAAGTTTTCTAGATTAAATGTTTATAGTATGAGTATTAACACGTTTTAGATACACAGGGTGAATGGTAAGAGCTTTATATCTTATAAAATTATAAAATATTTTTTTTTCATCTTTTAGTCGATTTATTAAAATAAT
>BQNB010036188.1:32500-50324 GCA_026074375.1 Tanacetum coccineum
TTAGATTTAATATGAACTTATGAACTGTCACATGGTCCGTCAGCTGTTTGTTTTTACACGTTTACAAGCCGAGATACCGGGAAACCCAGCTCCTGTTATTGATCAAATATAGACATAAGAATCAACTCTTAAAAGAAAATAATCCTAGGAACATTAAAATAACATAAATAAATGATTAAAATAAGAATTGCCTACTGTTCACACGGTCACTGATCCTGACAAAAACAGTAAAAGTCCATTAAACAGAGAATTTGACAGAACATTAACGGTCTAAAAATCTGCAAAGGTTACATAAACTTACGAGCTCACCAACTTTATATTGACGTTTTTGAGTATCCATTTTTAGGTTATAACAATAATCATGCTTAAGGAGGATAGTGTTTCCTTCCTTGCTTAGTGTGACCTAAGATGGAACCCTCTTGGGTCATTTTTGTTGATCTTCTGCATTCGAACTTTTTATATGTGTTTGGTTGAATTGATGTTTTGTTGACTCTTATCCCGGGTTATGGGATCTTATGACAATTAATCTATGTTGTTGTAGTATTGACATCAGGATGCAAGCCCCCGCTTACGTTCAATGTTATTATGACTCTTTATATTAGATGTTCGTTTAGTAAATTCTCTATTATGTTGTACCAATGCTTTATGATGGTTCCTCTCCATCACACCTCACGTTTTTGCCTCGGGCGGTGTGTGACATCAAGTCGAGCTCGAGCCAAACAATTATTAAACAAGCCTAGCTTGAATAAGCTGCAACTCGGCTCGGATCATTAACATCACTAACTACAATACACATGTACATGTAAGATTTGTTTGTATGATTAAAATGGAGTAGTGATGCATATTTGTTCTAGCATGTAGGATAGACTTGTCAGTTATGAGTTTATATGAAATTAAAGAAGTCAACCAACTTAAAACTTATGAGATTATTAACTAAATTCTACAAACTGTAGTTTCTTAATCTCTGGTGTTTTAAAACAACGATGCATAAAAAGTTTAATGCAATAACACAAAGATGAACATTTCAATGTATAATTCTTAAATTAAATGAATCAAATAATTACAAACTGATTTACGGATAAACACTTAATTGAATGACAATAAGGTGTTGCTCTATGATCAAGTAAACTCCAACAAAGATGTTGCTCTCTGATGGGATAAGAGACAATAACAAGTTTAAATACAAAAGTAAATGCTCTTATTAAATGATATAATAAACATAGAAGAGATAACATTTCCTCTTACCAACATTCTTTTTTTAAAAGACAAACAAGGATGTCACATAAGGGTTGCTAAGACTTATCAAACATTTACTGGTGAAGTGCATCTTCCATTAAAACTTTATATTCTTGGAAACACAACAACCTTGATTTTAAATAAAAGTGTTGACAAGTGTTTCTCACTTTTCACAAATTCATACTTGTCTTTGACTTTTTTGAGGATACACTTTATTCCACTCATTTGATTTCTTAAAAAGTACAAACTAAATATCTAAGAGATATTTTGAGCTAAGCTTTGTTGGTTGGATCAAATAGCTCAAAGGATCATCAGAGCATTGTTAATCCCTGATGAACCTTTGACCTTCACCTTCTAGTTCTTATACATAATAGCTGACTCAACATTAGCTATCGAGTATATCTTTAAGTTTTCTTTGACTCCTTAATAATGTCTCTAACGTGAACCTTGTTGTGGTTGCTCGATAATTCCTTTTTTAGCGAGTCTTCTTATACTTAGTCTAATTTACGTTTAAATCTAGTTAGAGATCATTGTGTACTGAAGTGGCCAAACAATAAATCCTTGTGTACTGAAGTGAGCACACAACTTCTTTTGACTAATAATTTTTCAGATATAGGATAATAAAAATATGAAGTTTTATTCAAAGAAGTTACATTGATACATACTACATAAGTCCTGCTCCTCTAAATTCTTCACTTTTCTAATGGCCTCATCATAGTCATCCCTACTCTTTATCTCTATGTTCATCTTGGCTGCAAATTCCTTAGCACTCTAAGAGTTCATCTTGATGTCTTGCTGCATTCTGATCAGTTGAGTTATAGAAGCAAGACAAAACTCTGATTCTCTCTGGAAGCATAGCTAATTGTGTTTGTTTCATCCGCATTGTTGCATATAAATGCAACTTGTCATTCTTCAAAAATGACGGTTCTTACGTATTGGGAAATGCTCATATCATAATAAATAATTCTATGGCTAGAAATACGTGAGCTTATAGGGTCACACCCGTATATAGCAAAGTGTCGTCTTTATAATGTATTTAATATGATTATAGTAGTTATATTACTTACATTGGCTAAGTATCTCACGATTGACTAACGGGCGTTAATTATGGTGTTAGACTAATTAACGAACGGGCCGCTATTTATTAAGTGTTGGACTTAATAAATGGACTAGACCAAAAACTAATATGGATAGACCATATTAGTCATTATGGCCGGCCAAAAGAGGAGGGAAACAAGAGGGAAAAAGCTTTGGTGGTTAGGTGTAAATAATCATAAGTTATATTGGGATATTGATCTAATCATATTCCATAACTTGGAAAACAAATCAAAAACATATTATCCCTTCTCCTCCCTCAGTGAAGCCATAACCTAGGGTTTCTTTACCTAAGGTTTCAGTTTGATCTTCTATAAGCAAAACACTAGTTGTTCGTTGTACGATTGTAGGGTTAAGAACTAACATTTGGGTGATACACCGTGATGTGTAGTATAGATACACATAGATGCAATCTACTTTAATTGCTATAGGAGTTTCATGGGTTTTGTATGGATTCAAATGGAATCCAATATCATTATTAAGATCCGTTATAATTAACCGATCACGCGACAAGATGTATAATACTTGTTAATATTTGATTAATTATATGCATTATATGGATCCGTGTTGGTGACCTTTTCCACTGCGTTTATATATATTTATATATGTTTTATATTGTAAAACTTCAACAACGGTATTAGAGCCATCGTATGATGTTTATAATTATCATGTATACATAAAAAGTAGCCAAAACGCGAGTTTTTTTGGGTTTAGTACATGCTGATTTTAAACACCCCCTATGGCCCTAATTTTTTCATAAAATTAGACCCTTGTTGGTCTTTAAAGTTAGTTTTTTAAAGATGCTATGGCCATGGGTTACGTGTACAAGTCGTGGGATTATTTACTGTACTTAATTCTTTGATAAATTGGCTTATCTTTATTTTCTTGCTTATAATAATTGTGATCCATAGCAAATACATGCATATTTGACATAGACTAACAAGCCAATACCTTGTCTTATACATAATATTTTGTATGATTATGTGGATACGCAAAACCCATGAAAACCTACCCTTTTTAATTCGTCAATTTGAAGTATGTGTCGATTTGGAGTTTTAGCCATTGTTTCGACATTCTTTTCAGTACCTTTTAAATTATTTGTAGCCATTGGTTGGTCACTTATGGTAGTCTAATAGGTCTCTTGTTAGTCATATTCAATTATCACATTGTAACTATTGCTCGAGTTAGAATGGCGTCGAAGTTAAACGTGAAAATGTAAAAACTAGGTTGCTGGACCTTGTTGTAGTAAAAAGTTAATTCCTGACGCTCTGTTGCATTTTAGACTTTGAAATTTTTTTGTTTGTTAACGACTCAAAGAGATACAACTTTATAGTTTAGCAATTTGACTGGGGAAGACTCATTCCTAAACTTTTTAGGCCCTTAAGTGGATGAAACATTTCGAACAACTTCTTGGAATTAATAAGTTTAATGAGTTCTACTTGCTTTTGATGCGTCTTGAAGCAAGTGGGAACCCAATACTTTGTTTATGGCTTGTCCCTTAGTTAACCACTCGGGTTTTCATGATAGCTCATGACCCGAGCATAGGATTCCATCAGTTGAAGTTTTGCATGTCGTGATAGTTGTGTTTCATTTTATGATTTTTATATATGTTGTGACTTTTATAAATTACACAAATGATTTTGGACTTAAAATAAAACCCAAACATTTTCCAAACTATGTCTTATGATTTAGTTAAGCTTTATATCTGATTTGAAACTAAAATCCATTGTTTTGTAAAGATCACGCTTAAAACAGTTTTGTGGTTATTAGTATTTGTTTTGTGTCTTTTTATTTTTTATCCACATAGGTGCATATTAGAATTAAATTGGGACATCTAAAAACACATAATAAATAAGAAACAATTCTTAGAACTTAATGTTAAGAAAAGGTTTTTTAACTTGTGCTCGCGAAGATCTGAGGCATGCTTCTTCATACACCATTTTTTGTTAACATGATTTATCAAAAATATATACCCTTATGAAATTTAAGTTATTTTCGTACAATGTTTAAGATCACTTGCAATTTCCATTTGCTCTAGGTTAGACCTAGGTGAATTGTAACCCATGGTGATTATTATCATTGTGGTAGACCTAGATTTATTTTCACAAATTTCACATTGGATGACTTAATTGAGTTAATTGGTCAGACCCTTAACCCGAAGCAATGATGGGACTAAACATGTCAGCTTAACACTAGTTGCTTGGTCACTAGTGCCTTAAGTACCATAAGGATATAAAAGTTGCACTTGTATTGCAATTATTGCACGCCACTTACCTATTAAATCTACCATTATAGACAGATCGACTGATGTGAGGGTGGAACCTCAATGAGGATTTTAGCCTTTTGTAAAATAAATTATTTATTTTATAAAATTGGGTAGTTAATTTTAAAAAGATTAATTATTGAATATACGAAAATGAACTTTGTAAATTCTATTAATGATAATAATGCAACATAAACTATAAACAAAGATTGTTCCTTTTGATAGAGGAATACAAACCAAGTCTCCTTTCCATGTAGGAAAGAGACTCGCTCCTATCTCTTCTCTTTGCTCGAAAAAGCTAAGATAGGATTAACTGAATTTTCCCAATTCCATTCAAACTCATAACACACTTACTTTTGAAATCATGACTTATAAAAGTTATATGGTTAAGTAAAGATGCACATCTTATTCATTCAACTCTTTACATAACCCAAGTTCTAGTTTTGATAATTTTTTACATATACCAAAATGATAACATCTTGCAACTGTCAAGACGATGTATGAGCTTTAAATGTTTAGAAAGGGAAATCTCAATAAACCCAATAGAGTAAATGAAATTACTAGCATGTTTACTAGGTAGTTTTCCTCACCTCATTAGATTCCCTGAGGTGCTACACACCCTTGTGGCTAAGAAGACCGATTAAGGAGGAATTGCATGCCAATTTTCAAGTTAAAGAATATCATAGATGGCTAGTTCATCATCTACATAGTAGAACTTCATACACTCTCTTCAATACCTAAGTACATTGCTACTAGTAGGCATTCAAAAAGAGTAGAAAAGTAAATAAATAACTATTTTCTTTTCACTAGTGAGGTAGCATTTAAAATGTTGTCAAATCCAGTAGGAGCTATGCATTTTAATACTGATGAAGATATTCATGTTGTCTAATTCAGTGGGAGCTACAAGCTTTCTTACCTTGTTAGTAAACCCTATTATTTCTAGTTTTCCTTGAGATAATACATTATTTTCTAAATATGAACAACCATAGTTTTTAAGGATCATTGCATCTTATTTTATAAGATAACATGTCGCTTCTTTAATTGTTATCTATAGAATAATTATGCATGATTCCTTGTTAAACGATAATGTTCAATATCTACTTGTAATGCATATATGTCTTTTAGGTTTGACTTAAATCACATTTTATATGTGACACTATCATATTGTGCCGTGCAAAACATAGAATGTCATGTTGTTTGTCTACATGCATGATGTTGTGTCATGCACAAGTGGGAGAAATCTTAATAGTGTGCAAGGAACAACACATAACAATATAATTAATAGTTTTCCTTGACCAAAATGTAAGAAAGTTAATATTCTACTAGGACTTATACACATTAAGTGTATGTTGCCCTATTTAGAACATGTGTCAAGATATAATGCCGACATATATTATATCTTCTATATGATTTAGTCAATGTGATTATGTTTTCTTGTATACTAAAAATATAAAGTATGCAATTAACTTGAATTTACTATTGAAGCCAATAATAGGCATTCATAAGTACTTTAGTTGGTATGGTTATTGTTATCCCAATATATTAATATCCAAACACAATAATAAGCTAACCTATACCCATAATAAGAACATGAAATAAGTAGAAGAAAAGTAGAAAGGAAAGTGAAGAATATTATATTAGGAAGGAGGGAGTTTGGTGAGTTACACACACATACAAATGAATCAAATGTAACCAACACCCTCCTAACATGCTAGTAGGGTGGTATTTATAGTCCAAGGCCTTATGAGGATTGTGGGCTTTGTGTTGTTCGGCCGGGCTTGGCTTGTGTTGGGCTTTAGCCTAAAACATGGACAATATTAGCTTAAAGTCCAAGCCCGTTGAACCTGACTAGCCTATTACAATACAAGACTAATTAATACAAAGACGATCGACGACATTCTCGTTCAACATATATAAAAATAAGGCTAACAATCTCCCTCAATGTCGATGTCTTCTTTGATCACCCCAATGTTGACGTTCTTGATGGAGGTTATCTTGATTTGGCTTTATCTTCCTAATGTTGAAGATTTGATTTGACTTTTGAGGTTTGCCTTCTTTTGTCTTATCTTCATCTGTTCTTGTTTGTAATGGCTTTGTTTATTCATGCTTAAGACAACCGATGACATTCTTTTGGTGTCAGTTATGTGGTCTTGATCTTGAGCCTTCATCTTTTGACTTTGAGTTATTAAGATCTTTATCTTGCATCATCTCCTTGACTTGAATCATCTTGATTTAAACCATGTGTAGGATCACTGTCATCCTTGCTTGTACAAGAAGCGCGTATCTTTCCCGTATGAATCCACCTAAGACTAACAGTTTTGAAAATTTTACCCGTGGGTTTCCACCTAAGATCAGATCTAGAAGATGTTTTCTCATACATAGTGGAAGTCTTATTAGGAGAAAACCTATATCCTTTGAAGATCTGCCTACCAGGTTTTTGAGTATGACTCTTTTGATCTATGAGTTTGTTATTGTTTCTAGTCTTGTTGGATTGAATCTTAGCACGAGAAATCACTGCTTTTAGGAATTTTATTATACAAGCATCATGATTTGCATTAAAGACACACTTATGACATGTAGAACAAACAAAGTTTTTAGAATCTGAGAAAGAATTAGAATTCTTAGAGTGATCTGCTATAGGCACAACCGTTATTGTTACATAACTACTCTTAGATACAGGCAAACTCCTAGTTTAGTGATTAGTGCTCCTAGGTTTTGGTTTGCTATCATCAGCAGTGCTTTGAAATCAAGCAGAAGGCATCACACTAGTTTTGAGTTCCTATCTCTTTCTTGTGTCTTTTTCCTAGCTTTATCTAGATAGTGATTATGAACCATGTCATTTGAACTAAATCTTGGCATGTTCTTAAAACTATTCCTAGATGAGCTAGATGCAATCATATGATCAGGTTTTGCAAAATCGGATTCTTTTCTTTTAGGCAAATAGTGTTGAGTTACTGGTCTTGAAAATTTATTATTCACATCAACTTGGGAGGCAAACCTTGGTTTTGACATTTGAG
Organism: Tanacetum coccineum; assembly: GCA_026074375.1. Lineage (NCBI taxonomy): Eukaryota > Viridiplantae > Streptophyta > Magnoliopsida > Asterales > Asteraceae > Tanacetum > Tanacetum coccineum. The sequence goes on from BQNB010036188.1 coordinate 40,112, forward strand.
GCCTTTCATATTTAAACGAATTTGGTTGTCTAACAACTGATTGGTTTCTGAGTGATTGTAAAACCGTTTTCCCTAAGACTGATGTTTTAACAAACTTAGTATCTACACTATTTCTTTTTAACTTATGTAAGTCATTTTTTAAAGCAGCAATTGCAAAAACCTTTTCCTGAATCTGAGTTTTTTAATCAGCATTTTTAGCAAGCAGAGAAGTTGTTTGTTTTATATTCTTAGATCTCATAATTTTAATAGAATCATACAAATCTTTGTAATGCTTTTTTAAAGTCTTATTTTCCTTAAGTAATTTAGCCACACTATGTTCTAATTTGATGTTCATTGTTTCAAGTACATCAATTTCCTTTTTAATCTTGGCTTTATTACTTGTTTCATTCAAAATTTGACCATGTTGCCTCGATTTTAAAGCTTGGTTTTGATATTTAAGTTCAAGAGCAATACAATGTGCTTCCATTCTTGAAAAATCTTTTTGAAATTGGGCAACGATCTTTTTAAGTAAAATATTTTCAGACTCGAGTGATTATTTTGAGTATTCATTTGTTTGGTTATCAAGTGATGAATCAAGCATAGGACTTTTAACTTGACATTGTTTAGTATACTGGTCAACTATACCTTCAGTAATGATTTCAGGTTGCTCAGTATGTTGTTGTCCTGTAGCAAAGATATTACATTCAGCAGTCAATTATACCTCAGTCATTGGCTCTTCATCATATATGGGTCTGATATCTGCATCATCAGTATCTGTATCATTCCTTGACCTGTTGTTTTCATCTTGCACTTCTGATTCTGTCGTACTTCTTTCTGTAACAACCAAATCAACATACAATGCTTTACCCGTATTAATCTTACTCTCTTGCGTCTGCATCTGTCTTTTATTCACCCTTCTATCATACTATCTTTGATGACGTGTTCTTTCATCAACAAACTTCTTAACATTACTCATGTGTTGAAGTAATGTTTCTCTGAATTGTTTAACTTTGATTCTAGTGTATTTAGCAAAATACTTGTCTGTCATTTGACTATCATAATCCAAAGTAAACTGCGAATCGATGAACTTCTGAAACTGTCTGTTGATCACCCAAAAGCCTGTCATGGATCTATCTTCTTGAAATTCATCTTTGTCAAGCTGCTTTTGTAGTTGATCTAAGTTGAGAAGCATCATACTTGTGAAAGTATCATGATCTTGATCAAAGAGTGACATGAATGCTCGTTTGAATCCATGTTCGATGCGAGTGCCTTTTAAGTCTTCTATAGAAAGAACTTGAAGGTGTAAATGAAGAGAACGAAAATATGTCATGCATCTCTCTTTTGCTTTTGACATTTTGTATTTGATTGCAGGCACATCTTTTGTTTCATAATTCAAGCTGCTTTCTTTTACTGGTTTATTAAATGTAGTCTCTGAATTACTGCCTTCTTTCTCAGAACAAGTGTCTTGTATGACAACTAAATCAACTTTTAATGCATCAACATTCAATGCTTGAACTGTATTTGACTGATCTTCTTATGTTTGCAACTTCTTTTCATTCGACAATTGCTGAATCTCTTGTTGATGAAGAATTGTTTCAATCATGTATTTCTTAATGAAATCCATGTCACCGATTATTGTATCTCTGACAAAGATAGTTTCAAATGCAGTATAGTTCTGAAGATGTGGTCTTAGATCTGAATTGAAGGTGATTTCAAACAATGATCTGAGTTCTGTCAAAGCAGTCTTGCAATTAGTCTCATGAAGTATTTCTTTGGTAAGTTGCTTTTCTAGTAAATCCATGTCTTGAGAGAATGTTTGTTTGAACGTAGCAACTGGAGCATCGTCTTTTAAATTATCTAAAAGAGACGTGAAGTGTGACTGAAGTGCTTTAAGACCTGTCATGTATCCTTCTTTTGAAAGTTGTACCTTCTCTTGAAGTTTAAAAGTTGAACACGAAGAAATTGTGTCATTGTGAAGAACACTTGATGTTTGAGTTGGCAAATTGTTATTGGTATTTGACATTTTGATGTAGTTGTGAATGGATATTGGATCTTAAGTATTCTGAAGTGATTAAGATTGTGTTTTGATGTTTCTTAGATAGCAATTCAACAAACCGCTACTTTAGAATCACACGAATAGACTTTCTTTTCCCAAATTGCAATAAAAAGTATAAAACTTCTTAAACCTGTTCACCAAACCGCTGTCTAGTGACAAACCGCTGCCTAGTGACAAACCTCTGTGAGATGACAAACCGCTGGCAAACTTGGTAAACCTCTGCGAAAAATCAAACCGCTAGAAAACTTGGTAAACCTATGCGAAAAATCAAACCGCTGCGATATTAATAAACTGATGCGAAACAATTAAGTAAACCGCTGCCAGAGTAAATTTGGGAAAACTACTGTTGACTTTTCAAATAGGCAGAGTTTCGTTTAGGTAAACCATGAAAAAGTATAAACCGCTGGAACCTGTTATAAACCGTTGTGGCAGAGGTTTGTGGTAAACCCCTGTCATAAAACTCTATGGTAAACCGCTGGCATAATTGACAAATCGATGTCAGAATTTGGGACCCCAGTTAAACCGCTGCCTGTACTATCTTTTTGTTTTCTTGCTAGAATATGACTAATAAACAAATACTTGTACTTCCTTGTGTCAAACCGCTCCTTGGCTTGACAAATAAGCTATTTAACATTCGAATAAGCTAAAGACGAATCCAAATAAGCTATCCATCTACAAATATAAGCTACTAATAAGTAAAACTCCTAATCTAGTAGTATCTTGATTACGGAAAGAACGAGGCTTGATAAGATAAGAAGCAAATAAAACTGCAAGAAGACGTGTACTCTTAAGCTTATAAATAAGCAACAAAAAGCACTTATCCTATCAAATAAGCCACGAAATCAAGAAGAAACTAAGCTTAAAACTAGTAGAAAGTTAAAGCTTGAAGCTTTAGGCCAAATAAGCTAAAACAAAAGACAGGCCGTGGGCTTAGTATGCTTGAAATAAGCTACGGTTTAGAAATAAGCCACCAAACCAATCACCTAAATACCCCTTGGCGATTGATACCACTTGTTATCCCAATATATTAATATCTAAACACAACAATAAGCTAACCTATACCCATAATAAGAGCATGAAAAAAGTAGAAGAAAAGTATAAAGGAAAGTGAAAAATATTAGATTAGGAAGGAGAGAGTTTGGTGAGTTACACACACATACAAATGAAGCAAATGTAACCAACACCCTCCTAACATGCTAGAAGGGTGGTATTTATAGTCTAAGGCCTTATGAGGCTCGTGGGCTTTGTGTTGTTAGGCTAGGCTTGGCTTGTGTTGGGCTTTAGCCCGAAACATGGACAATATTAGCTTAAAGTCCAAGCCCGTTGAACCCGAATAGCCTATTACAATACAAGACTAATTAATACAAAGACGACCAACGACATTCTTGTTCGACTTATATAAAAATAAGGCTAACACTTATGTCTTCATGTTAAGAAATAAACATGAAGTCTTTGAACTATCAAAGACTCATAACATGAAGTAAGTCATTAAATTGCTATGTATTCTTGTAAATACATGAACATAAAGTCCTTGAACTGCTCAAATACTTATACGTTATAGCATACAATTGGTCTGATAATATTGTAGATGCAAATTGGTTCCACCCAATTCGCAAGTATGTGACCCAAAAAAGTATTAAGTTATCTAAGGCATTATGATATTGTCTCATAATCCTAATACTCATAAAATACCACATGTTTATGGTATGTCTGATGTGTTAGATCAAACTCTACTGATATTGTTTGATATTTGATAACTTTAACTATTCTAACTCCAAATCTATCGAGTTTAGAAAATTGAGTATGTCATGGATACACTTAATATGACTCCAACCAAGAAGGTAACTAAGACACCATCAAGTTATGAAATGATATGAATCCTATTCAGTTTTAAATTAAAGTTCTGAATATGTTAATATCTTATGAAGCGTGTTAATTAACAAACTAGAGTCGAGGGTTGTCAATGTATTTTATATGTCCCAAACGAGAATAATTCATTGTTGCCTCATATGTTGAGTATTTAGAGAAATTGTCTCTTCTTATAATAAGCAAGTTAGAGTATCTGTAAATCTTTAAGAGATTCAAGAACAAAATACACAACCTTCTAAACACACTAGCAAACGTCACAATGAGGTTGAACGTGTAAATGTTAAAGCTCAAAGTGAGGTAACTCATATTCATAGATCCACATGGATACCTCAAGCACCTAAGTGATATGTTTTATATCAATGCTGAGGAATATAATTTAGAGGATTGTTGTGAACCCAATAACTATAGACATATACATTATTGGATCTTGAATCTAATAAATGGCTCTAGCCTATGAATGAAAAGATGCATACAATTAAAGATAATCAGTTTAGAACTTGATTGATCTTTCACAAAATGGTTAGACTATGAAGTGAATATGGGTTTCTAGGAGAAGACATATATGGACAAATTGTACATATTTAATGCATGACATGTAGCAAGATATTTTATATATACTCAAGCAATTGACTGTAATTAAAACTTCCTTATATTTGCAGGCATTAAAATAAATAAAGATACTTATTACCATAATTGATTTCATGAATATGGAATATAGGAATTGGATGTTAAAACTCTTACTTGATTATCTTGCGAGGATGGTATGTAATCAAAACGGTTTATGAATCCATACAATCGTTAGAATGTGTATTTAATGAGACAATCCAAGTATGGATTAAGCACGCATCTAGGAGCTAGAATCCTAAGTTCAATTGTTAAATCATTGTTTTGATTTTTAATTAGAACTAAGATAGCTCATGAGTACACCTGAGAGCTAGTGGGAGCACTATGTTTGTTTTTTTCTTATATCACTTATGTTGTTAACATATTAGAAACAACATTCCATTTAAGCTAGATTTTATCTTAGATTGGAATAAAGTTTCTTTTAAGGGATTTAGAAAATAAAACATGCAACCTTTGAATAGATGTTTAGTAGAATAAACATGTGCGGTTAAATAAGTCTAATACGATATGACATATCATTAAGTGAACCTCAAAGATCTATCTCACTTTGTAAGATTGAACACATGTATGGAAACCTTAAGTCTAGATAAAAGGGTTCATCATGAGTATCATATTGGACTATTTGCATCATTTGCATGAGTTCAAGATGATTTGACAACATTAGTATCTAAGTGAAGGTTATTAGACAACTATTGAAACAAACATTCTAATGGAATCTGTTTGAATTAGGAAGTTCATTTATGGGCTTAGAGTCGTCCCTAGTAATGAAGAACCTATGGATATACTATGACAATTCTGGCGCAATTATCATAGCCAATGAACCTGGAGTTCAGAAAGGAGCCACACATTACCAAAGAAATGTTCATCGTTGATGGATTTTTGAAAAAGAGCTTAGTGTTGGTTGTATACAGTAATGCTTATTTGATTGAAATGATACTCGATCTAATTCATAGTAGGATTTCATTATAAATGATAATTTTGTTGACTAGGCGTGCCAACTGAGAGCATAGTTGCACTATACATTAAAAGAATAAGAATACTTTACAGTTTGAGAGGCTATTGAGATGACTGTCTTAAATAGGTGTTTTGCTGACGTCAAACACCCTATGGAATGTACTGTAGCAATAATCATATATTGATAATTGTATTTGAGTACACACGTACAAAAAGACAATCATCGTGTTATTCAAAACCTTCACTATTAGATGACTACTTAAGTGTATTGTACCAAGCAAGTCAAGCGTGCTTGAAACATTGGTTTTCAAGTTGCTAGTAGTCTCATGTATATGTGTTTTTAGTATTAGGATAATGGAACTGTAAACAGTTGTACTAAATGATGAATTGATATACCGGGTATGATCGTCATCATTTATACTCCTGTGTTCTATATTTGCATGTTTAATCGATGAAAATTTTATTTATTCTAAATTGTGCATTGTCGATTAACGATACGGGAATATTATTGAATTAAGACAGATGTGAGCGTGTTGGTTATATTTATCAGGGAAAAATATTTAAAGGATGTTTTCACCAAACTCATATGTTATTCACGTGCTATGAATATTAGAATACCCTAACCTACGAGTATTCACTTCATGGATCGGTGTTAATAGCGAATGTCACAAGTGTTGTATATTACTCGTGCTTAGACTTGAGAGGCAAATGGGAATTGCATGTGTGGAATATCATTTCTTGGTATAATTAAACACTATCTAGAATAAGGTAGTTATAAAGGCTATTTTCATAAGTGATGTGAAGTGCATGAATGGCACTTGTAGTCAAAATATGATTTGTTCTTTCAACTTGTTTTAAAGATATATGATATTAGGCCCCACGATGAATTGATCAGATGTTTGTGTGGCTGTACCCAAATGTAATCTAAATGAATATTTATTAGTTTGGTAATGTAGTTCAATATATGTATCGAGAAATAGAATGGTTAAACATCCGGAATGACTTTGATTAATGTCCATGGTTTACCACGTATCTGTAACAAAAGGACGACTAATGAATAAACTATTTACACTGAGATGTTTTATGAAACCGCACTCAAGTATTTTTAGGGGCATAAGGAGTGTTGCTAGACGCTTACATATGCTTGTATGATTTTTTTTATTATGATGTTCGCAAGTGGGAGCAGTTCGGAAATGATCATATCATAATAAGTAATTATATAGATAGAAATACGTGAGCCTATGGGGTCACACACGTATACAATGAAGTATCATCTTTATAATATATTTAATATGATTATAGTATTTATATTATTTACATTGGTTAAATATCTCACGATTGACTAACGGGCGTTAATTATGTCGTTAGACTAAGTAACGAACGACCGTTATTTATTAAGTGATGGACTTAATAAATGGACTAGACCAAAAACTAATATGGATAGCCCATATTAGTCATTATAGCCAGCCACAAGAGGAGGGAAACAAGAGGGAAAAATCTTTGGTGGTTAAGTGTAATTAACCATAAGTTATATGGGGATATTGATTTAATCATATCCCATAACTTGAAAAACAAATCAAAAACATATTCTCCCCTCTCCTCCCGCGATTCAGTCATGATCTAAGGGTTTTTTACCTAGGGTTTTAGTTTGATATTGTATTATAAAACACCGGTTGTTCATTGCAAGATCGTAGGGTTAAGAACTAGCATTCGGGTGATACACCGTGACGTGTAGTGTAGATACACATAGAGGCAATCTACTTTGATTGCTCTAGAAGTTTCATGGGTTTTGTATGGATTTAAAGGGGAATCCAAGATCATTATTAAGCTCTGTTATAATCTACCGATCACGAAACAAGAGGTATAATACTTGTTATTATTTGATTAATTATATGCATCATATGGATCCGTGTTGGTGACTGATGACATCAAATAACGTCACTTTTATAGCATCATTTATCCCATGTAAATAGCATTTTTTGTATAATTATTGCAAGAATTGGTACTTAATTATTTATATTTGTTATTTGCAGTAATTATCGAGTATTTGGCAAAAGATGGAGAAAAAGACGTGTTTTGAAGCATAAATGAAGAGTTTGAGAAAGTCGTTGTTTCTGACATCAATACGTCGTATCATTGTAGAAGCATACGCCATATCTAAAGACTTTGAAGAACTCAAGACCATTGCCTGGATTTGAAGAATATGTCGTATCCACATCAGTATATACCCCGTATATTATACTTTGGTCAAATATCAAGAAAAGCACACTTTCAGCCAATACTCCATATCCAAGAACCTTAATACACCGTACCAGATGAGCGTAATACGCCATACCCAAGAAGTCCAATACACCGTACTGGAGGAGCTCAATACGCCGTATCCAAGAAGTCTAATACACCGAACCAGATGAGCTCAATACGTCATATCCAGGAAGTCAGATACGCCGTATCCAAACCAGCTCAAGAAAATTATGGTATTTTATTCTTGGAGCCCACGCCAAGTCATCTCATACGCCTTATTAAATTCCAATACGCCGTATCGACCAATTTTCAGAGTCTATAAATACCAAAACCTAAATACGATTTTAGATATGCTTTTAACCACCAAGGTCAATTTTTAGAAGACAAAAGAAGCCAAAAAGGTATAGCAACGTGCTTTAATCCATAGGGAAACCCTTGTAATCCATATATTCTAGATAATTGTTCGATCTTTGGTATCATTCGCTTACCTCGGTTAGTTTACCTTGTTTGATTCGATTATTATGTTTGTATTCATCACAATGGTCATTGGCTGATACCTTTAGGTATTAGCCATATTTATGAAGATTTCAATGTTTAGTTTGTTTATCTCGATTGCTTAATTTATCGTTGGTTATTGATTATGTTCATCACATGATACTCATTTATGTTCTTTAATATGCGTTTAATCTGTATCTAAGGATATCGCTTGTAGCTTAACTAGATATCAGATAGTTCTCGTATAGTAATTTATATAGGTGGAATTAAGATCACAAATAAAGTCTTGCTAGATCCGTGTCTTAGGATATCACTTGTAGCTTAACTAGATATCGGATATTGCCTTTGGTTTAGTGAACAAGTTAGACTAGCAGGTGACCTAGAATAATTCTAACAAATAACGTTCTGATTCCCTTAGCTTAGTTTGGATAGTGAAAGTACCACTTATATAAAATACCATAAGCAGTAAGTTAGTAAAGTCTCTATGAGCTAGGGTTTAACAAGATCACCATTGCTTTAATCCCTAAGATAGATTATAATCAATAAAAAGGATGCTTTATGCGGATGCGTCTAATTGTGACAGAATTAGCGTGTCTAGGTCTTAGGAAGAAGTACCGCCTAAGTTTAGGAATGATATGCCACCTCGAGATAAATAATCATTACACTAAATAAACAAACCTGCATTTTAATTAGAATAAATATGGTTAATACGTTTCCCTTACATTAGGCTTCACCGCATCTTTATCTTCTGTCTATTGCCTTGTGTGTATTAATTGTCATCAAAACCTTAGGTTAGATACCCAAAATTGTGCCAGTCTCTCAGGCTGAAAACCCCATTTTCTGCATTAGTTTTAGGTTTAACTTAGATAACTAAATTACTGATAGATTAGATGTCAACGTTCTCGCTCTTAGTGATCGACACATTACTTACCAATGAAGCTACATCTTGACCGGGTACACTGCCCATTAAAGTGTTGTTTTTAGGTATAGTCGGCATAAAATAAATAGTAAAACTTGATACATAAAATACCTACGCACAACGACACATCAAGTTTTTGGCGTCGTTTTCCGGGAGTGAAGTTGTTTAGTTCTTGTTTTTATTAGTGTTTTAGTTTAGTTTAATTTAGCTTAGATTAATTTGCATATTTGCGTGTTTGTTTTTGTGTGTTTAATTCTCTGCATTGTATATTTTTGCATATTGTGTGTTTGTGTGTTTTCTGCATTATTCAAAGTACGCTGTAAATTTTTTTCAAACCAATACGGCGTATCCATCCCTTTGGATACGGCGTATAAATTTTCGTAACCAATACAGCGTATACTGTTCATAAAGTCCATACGGCGTATTCACGATAATTGAATACGGCGTATAGACTATTTGATACATTAGTAGACTCTTAATTTTCGTATTCCATTTCCGTGCTTTATCATATACCTTCTTCCGAAGCATATACTACTGATTGTTTGTCCTCTGTTTCAAGTAGTGCGTTACAAGGAGTTTGGAGAACTCATTCAACCTTTTAAAGACCCGGAACGAGTATCACAATTGGTTAGGAAGCTTCTCAAGACAACTGGTCTTTATTGTTCGAGTTTCTTAGGGACTCGACCTCATTACTGATCCCAAGAATCAACTTAGAAGAAGAGATTACAAGAAACAATGATGGAGCTTACTTTGGAAGAGTCTTTAAGCATGTTCATGGCCGAGATTGCAAAAAGGCACAATGAAAATACCAACTTGATCAAGGAAATACAAGCCTCCATGGATTTCGCATTAAGGAATCAAAAAGCCTCGATCAAAGCTTTGAAGATCCAAGTCAGGCAAATGAGCATTATTTTGCATAAAAAAATATCTGGGAATTTATAAAGCTCGACTACAATTAAGTCGAGGGGTAATGATGAGACAATTTCTACTTCTGTTAAAGCTGACAAGCCTTCAATATGCCGTATTGATGCTAGCCAATACGCCGTATCGAACCTACAAAATAGAAACTTATTTTA
>BQNB010036189.1:0-21560 GCA_026074375.1 Tanacetum coccineum
AAAGCGATTTTCTTAAAACCCTTTCGGAATACTTACTCTCTTCTATTATTGATCTTTGTGATTTATTTATATATGTATTATTATTATATATATATAGAAAGCTTTTGATCAGTTGTACAAGAAAAATTAAGGTAAAATGTCAAAAAGAGTTTGTTTTTGGTGATTTTAAAAAGTTTTTTTTACGTTTTTTAAGCTTGAGAAATACGTTCTATTTGAAGGGTGAGAAATACGTAATTGTGAGATTTATGACAGGTTATGCAATTTATGTAATCGTGCGAAATATGTAATATTTGCGATTTATTATGGGTGTTCGTGTCAAGCGAAATACGTGTTCTTGCGAAACAAAAGTCTGCTCAATTTTTTCCAAGTTGTGTGAAATATGTTGTGCGAAATATGTTTGGGAACATGTATTTGATTTATGTAGTGTAATATGCGTGTGAAATACGTAATTGTACAAAACAAAACTCTGTCCAATTTACATAAACCATGCGTAACATTACATTGACTTAAATCCTGCGAAACATTACATTGACGTAAATCGTGCGAAAAATTACGTTGACACAAACCGTGCGAAATATTACACTGAGCAGAAAAAGATTTTATTTTCTATGGTTTGTCTTACTTTGTAAAATCCCGCAAAATAACTTGGTATTTTCTCGGTTTTAGTTAAGATTTATAAAATCTCGTGGAATAACAATCTTAATCACCTTTAACAACAACTCTTTAAAACTATCCTCCTTTATCACCGTTCGATCAAGTTCATATCTTACTATAATCATCTCAAGATATCTACCTAAGCTGAATTTAGATTCTTGCCGGTGCGGACAACCGTCCTCCTATGCTTGACAAATCAATGTATGAGTCTTGGAAAAGGCGTATGGAACTCTACATTCAAGGTAAGGATCATGGACGGATAATACTTAACTCAGTTGAAAATGGTCCACTTATCTAGCCTACTATTGAACAACAGAATGGTACTGTTAGACCCAAGACTTGTGAATAATTAACCGACAAAGAAAGCTTCAAGCTGATTATGATCTCAAAGCTACCAACATTGTTCTTCAAGGTCTTCTACTAGATGTTTACTCTGTCGTCAATCATCACTAAGTTTCCAAAGAGATATGGGACAAAGTTAAGCTACTTATGCAAGGCACATCATTGTCAAAGAAAGAACGTGAGTGTGTAAGACGAGTTTGATAAGTTTACTGATGTGAAGGGTGAAACACTGTGTGAGTATTAATGACATGAACATCATTCAAATGACAATGGAACCAGTTCAAGTGAATACTAAGTTTCAAAACAGTCTTCCGCCTGAGTGGAGTAAATTTGTGACTAGTGTTAAGTTAGCAAGAGATTTGCATACGTCCAACTATGATAAACTTTATGCTTATATTGAACAACACGAGGCACATGCTAATGAAGCTCGCTTAATGCGTAAAAGATTTCCAGACCCACTTGCCTTAGTTGCCAACTATCATCAACCACCGTCTTACTTTAATAACTATCATTCTCAGTACACCACTCCTCAGTATCAACAATAGTTCTTACCTCCTACTTAACATTTGTACTCTTCTCCACCACAGTCAAATCCTTATGGAGCACCTCATCATCCACGACAATACCCAACTACATATCCAACTAACCTTAGCCATACTCAACCTTTTGTTCCTCAAAATGCATATCCACCTCTGATAATTCCACAACAACCACAAGCTGAGTTTCCCCAACTAGACCCAGGTCTTGTTGTTCCAACATTTCTACTGGGTGATGACCTAATTGCTTGTATGAACAAAGAAATGGCATTTTTGTTAGCTGTGTTTTCACTACGTTATCCCTCAACCAACAATCAACTCAGATCTTCTTCCAATATAACGAATAAAGCCAATGTACAAGATGGTAGAGTCACTGTTTAGCAAGTTCATGGAAGACAAGGTCAGAATGTTGTCGGTTCAGGATCGCAAAGGAACGCTTCAGGTTCACGTGGAAATACATCAGGTCCAACAAAGGTTGTCAAGTGCTATAATTGTCAAGGTGGAGGGAACATGGCTAGACAGTGTACTCAGGCAAAAAGAAGAAGGGATGCAACATGGTTTAAGGAGAAAGTATTGCTTGTACAAGCACGGGCTGAGGGAAAAGAATATGATGAGGAGTAATTAGCATTTCTAGCAGATCCTAGAGTTGTAGATGGTCAAATTTCTCAGATAATCACACACAATGTGACTTTCCAAACTGATGATCTAGATGCTTATGACTCTGACTGTGATGATAACTTGATGACATCAAATAACGTCTATTTTATAGCATCATTTATCCCATGTAATTAACCCATTTTGTATAATTATTTCAAAGAATTGTTACTTAATCATTCATATTTGAGAATTGCAGTAATTATTGAGTACTTGGTGAAAGTTAACGAAAAGGCACGCATTCTAGAGCTTAAACGAAGATATTTTAAAGATTACTGTTTTGAAAACGAATACGTCGTATCCATCAAGGAAGATACGACATATATGTGCCTGCACTCACCAAAGACCACGAAGGAAACAAGATCCAATACGCCGTATCCAGGAAAGGCAATACGCCGTATTCAAGCTATACGGGAATAAAATATTCTGGAAGATATCAAACATGGTCCCTACTCCAGGAAACCCCCAATATGCCGTATCCAATACATTGAATACGTCGTATCAAAATCGACTTCATACCTTATAAATAGAAAAAAAAAAAAAAAAGAAATAAAAGAACCCCCAATATGCCCGAATCCAATACATGGATACGTCTTATCAAAAATCGACTTCATAACCTATAAATAAAAAAAAAAGGAAGTGTGATGCTCAAAAACGATTTTAGTGTCTAAATCATATGTCCTCGATACCTAAACCATAAAAGTTGATTTTCAAAGGATAAAAAGAGCAGAAGAGGTTAAGCAACGCGATTAATTCCATAGGAGACAATGTGTAATTTCTTATACTTTTGTAATCGTTCAGTTTTTGGTATCATTCGTTAACTCGGTTAGTTTACCATGGCTAAATCATTACTTTTGTATTAATTATGATGTTTGAAGGCTAATACCTTTAGGTATTAGCCATTGTTATGAAGATCTTAATGTTTGGTTTTGTTTATTTCTCGAATTCCTTAATTTTATGTTGATTTGCTTGTTTATGTTTTATCATCATACTGTTTACCGGCGATTTATGTAATGCGACCTAATCTATCAACATGGATTCTATGATACTGATCATTAATCAATATTCGGGATAGCTCACCAATATTGTAAATTATACATCTTGATCAATAGATCATAATTAAAACGACTTATCTTCACCCTAACGACCTATCTTTGGCCTTAGATTGTGAGCTTAGTTGGACCATAAGTTGACCTTGGTATCAACGAGTACGTTCTCGATTAATTGGTAAAGACTTGGTTAGTGGACTACTAGTGTATGAATTGCCATTAAGCAGTAAGTGGGTAAAGTCTCTATGAGCTAGGGTTTAACAAGATCACCGTTGCCTTAATCCCTAAGATGGATTATAATCAGCAAATAAGGATGCTTTATGCGGATGCCTTTAATTGTGACAAAATTCTACATGTCTAGGTCTTAGGAAGAAGTAACGCCTAAGTCTTAAGAATGATATGCCGCCTCGAGATAAGTAATCATTGCACTAATAAACAAACCAATGTTCTGATTGGATTAATAATGGTTAATACAATTTTCTTATATTTGGCTAGACTGTTCTTTTATCTTCTGTTAATTTGCTTGCGTGTGTTTTAGTGTCTTGAATTGGTTTTAGTCACCACCAAACCCGTGCCAGTCTCTCAGACTAAAAACCCCCTTATCCATTAGATTTAGGATTAACATAGGTTTAGCATAGGAATAACATAGATTAAGCTAAATTAGATTAGAAAACCAAAGTATTAATAAATTGAAAGTGTTCCTCGCTCCAAGTGTTCGACACCCTACTTACCACGAAATCCCACCGACCAGGTACACTGCTCATTAAAGTGTTGTTTTTAGTTAAGTTGGCAAAGTAAAAATTTGAAACTTGAATCATAATTTAACACCAAACAACGACACAATCAAGTTTTTGGCACCGCTGTCAGGGAGTGAGAATTAATCTTGATTTTTATTTGATATTTTGGTGTTTAGCTTTAGATTAGATCTAACCCTTAGGATTAGTGTAATTTAGATTAGTGTATAATTCTGTATATTTTGTTTATTTTCTTGTATATTTGTGTGTTTAATTGTTTGTGTATTTTAATTGTTTGTGTAATTTAGATACGGTGTATCCACTTTCATTGGATACGACATATCCAACTTTCTATCCAATACATCGTATTCATTCAAAAATATTAATACGGCGTATTCAGTTTCATTAAATACGGCATATTGACTATCTAATACAGTAACAGATCTGATATTTCGCATTTAGTTTCTGTATATCTGTGTTTTCTTTCTCCTGAGCCCATCCTACTAATTGCTTATCCCTTGTTTCAGGTAGTGCATGACAAAAAGTTCAACCAAGGAACTTTTTACCCCTTTTAAGGATCCGGAATGAGAATTTCGATCATCTATGAAGCACTTAAAGACACTAAGTCTTGACGAATCGAGATCGCTTGATTTTGATCTATTTTCTAACCAAGAAGAATATTCAGAGGGAAAAGTTGTGGAAACTATGGAACAATACATGCGCAAAACCCGAGCCGACTATGGATCAGGAGTTGCTAGGCCTAAGATCGAATACAAGGATAATTTCTAATTGAAAGGCCATCTTCATAAGGAACTACGAACCAACACCTTTAGTGGTTCGGATCATGAAGATGCGAACGAACATATTGAGAAAGTTCTTGAGATCGTGGATTTATTCCACATCCCCAATATTACTATAGACCAAGTAATGCTTAGAGCCTTCCCTATGTCCTTAATTGAGCCGCAAGTCGTTGGCTAAGAAACAAACCATCTGGTTCGATTACAACTTGGGAAGATCTGAAGACAAAGTTTCTAAGCAAATATTGCCCACTTGCTCGTGCTACAAAGAAAATGAAAGAGATCAACAACTTTTAGCAAGAGCCAGATGAAAACCTCTATCAAACTTGGGAGCGATTAAAAGAAATCTTGATGAAGTGTCCTAAACACTATTTAATAGAGGTGCAGGAGGTAGTCTTGTCCTATAATGGATGGGATGTTCCAACTAGACAGATTCTGGATTCAAGAGGAGCCATACCATCAAAGACTGCTGATGATGCTAAAGTAGTCATCTAAGAAATGGCTTAATACTCTCAAAAATGGTACAATGGAAAATTAAGGACCAGAAGTACTGAAACTTCTAATAGATTAGTAGCCATACAAGCATAACTCAAAAATCGTGGAAAAGAAATCAAGAAAGTAAATGAAAAAGTTTATGCTGCTCAAGTAGGATGTGAACAATGTAAAGGTCCCCATTGCACCAAAGATTGTCCACTCAAGGAAGAAGGGAAAACCCTCTAAGAAGCTTACTATACCCAATTTGGTGCACCTTTTCAAGGAGGGGATATAGAGCAACTGCTTTGGAATTTTATCAAAAGAATAACACGAATCATTCGTACCAAGAACGAAGGCAATCTATGGAAGATACCCTGAGCAAGTTTATGAGTGAATCGGCAAAAAGACATGAGGAGAACTCTAATTTAATCAAAGAGATCCGAGCTTTAACGGATGCTGCCATAAGGAACCAAGGAGCATCAATTAAAACTTTGAAGATCCAAATCGGGCAAATGAGCAAGGTCCTACAGGAAAGAGCATTTGGAAGTTTACCAACCTCCAATGAAACTAACCCGAGAGACCATGTAAAGTCGATCTCAACTGTAGTTGAAGCTGATTCATACCCGATACGTCGTATCCACTGGACAAAACCGTACACTAATGTACGAGATAAAACAAATGACAATTCCGTTTGAATGGTTATTACTGTGAAGAAAAGAAGGGATCATATAGACCACAATTCTTGGAAGCTTACTCTGAAGCTTCACATATCAATAATTCCATACCCAGAAAGGAGAAAGTCCCAAGGAGTTTCACTTTACCCTACTTTATTAATAATGTTTGCTTTGATAATTCCCTTGCTGACTTAGGAGCAAGCGTAAGTGTTATGCCTCTCTCGACCTACCTTAACTTAGGATTAGGCAAATTAGCTCACACTAAGTTAACAGTTGAACTAGCAGATAGGACTGTGAAATATCCAAAAAGAATTGCTAAAAACGTGCTAGTAGGTATTGGTAAATTTGTTTTCCCCGTAGACTTTATAATTCTCAATATGCCCGAGGATATCAAAGTGCCCTTGATCCTCGAAAGACCATTTTTGTCTACCGCCCGTGCTAAGATTGATGTTTTCAAAAGAAAGATTACTTTAAGAGTTGGGGAAGAGAAAGTAATTTTCAAAAGTGTTAAACCTGCTAGTAGTTTAATTAAGAGGGTCTGCATGCTAAGCTTAAGAGAAAGAATGGAACTTGATTTAGAAGCTAGGCTAATAGGAGAGACTTTGGTGTGAATAGATCATTAGACCCTTTCTTTGAGGATTACATAAACTAAACAATCTTAATGTAACCACGAAACTTAGAAAGATCAAGTTGAAGATATTAATGCCCATGGAGGAAGGTGAGGTAAACTAAAGAATTTAAAGCTAGGGAATGATGAATAGAATAAAGCCAAGTTTTTGGATAATCCTTGTGATTGCGCCTACGATAAGAGGACCTGATGGATTGTGCCCTACAACTTGAAGTTTTATCTTGCATGATAGGTTTGAACTTTTGTACACCGATAATTTTTCCCCCATCTTGTAGTAAATGTAATGTCCAAAATATTTTCATAATTCTATAATGAAGACAAATTGGAATACCAAGGAAATAATGTAGTCGGAGCCTATAACCATACCTCTCTTTGTTGGGAACTTTTTCTATCATTAAACAGTATTTCCGCATTTTCGAAGAAGGAATGCTTATCGTGATGAAGGAATAGGCGATGTTAACTTTGGCGAACTGTTTTTGAGAGAAGTTGGGATTAATGCAAGACGGTTCGATGGAATGATTACCATTTACAATGGTAATGATGAAGTTACTTACCAAATGGTGCGATCACATCCTAAGTTTAAACAGCACACTAATGAACAATGTAACAAGATCCCACTATTACTGAAGGTAAGTGAAGATGACATGATGACTGGAATCTCGCACTCGTACCAAAAGCTTAAGGGGTTCTAAAAAGGAGTTTTGAATCTAGGACCCGATTTTATCCGAGTGCCATCAATGGAAGAATGGCTCACACGCGGGCACATAAGCATGCATGAGATGGAATGTAAGGAAGCTAGAAGAAAAAGTCTAACTTAAAGACTTCGCTATAAACAAAAGTGCTTCCCGGGAGACAACCCGGATTGTTATTTTTTTTATCGAGTCTGTCTTCCCAGGCATCAATACGGCGTATCCGCTCTATACTACAAGGCGTATTGAATGTCTGGACGTTATCAGTCCTTTATTTTTATGCATTTTAAATATTATTGTCAGTTCTGTCAATACAGCGTATTCATGCACATGATACGGCGTATTCAACAGACTGGCCCATATTTAGATACTTTTTATAGGTTTCTATATGCCGTGTTTTATTAAGATAAAAATAAAGTTTACACAATGATTCAACCAACCCCTCATGGAGAGTCATGAGGGGTATTTATAGCCTAACACAAAGCTATCTCTACCTTGTTTACAATAATAGTCCCTGCGTGTAGGAGTCGGTCTATAGCTAGTCTAATTCAAGTGCAAGACGCCAACTTTACTAAAATAGTAAGGCTAACATTTACAACACATACCCTTGCTCATAAACTCAACATGGAGAATCTATCAAGCAAAATATCAGGGGAGTTTCTTATTCTAATTCTTTTTAATTCTCGTATTTAATGTTTAATCTATACAACGAGGACGTTGTATAATTCAAGTGAGGGGGTGGGAATTAGAATGATACTTGTCCTATTTTTCACATTAAAATGCTTAAATTATGCTCAAATTTAAAAAAATTTCAAGCATACTTTTGTGAAATTACTTGATACATAACTTGCACACAATAACCCTTGTTAGATATTGTGAGGATTTAACCTTATCCGTTTCCGAATGTTTACCCAAATTCCACAAAAATATGAGTGTGTTGGTGATGTTGTAGACTTTAGAACTTGGCTTGGTATATCTACTCGAGACCACAATAATGAGTATTATGGATTTAGATAGAGTAACATGTTTAAATTGGTAAATTTTTAGGATTACACCCAAAAAGCCTATACATGTTGTTTTATTAACTAACTACACTAGTTAGTTAAATCCCCTTATAAACCCTTTATTTACTCTCATCTTAAGTGTAAGATACCTCTAGAACAACCCGTAAAGCCAATCCTTTAGGAATTTCACCAACTATCTGTTTTGTTACACCTTTACACCTTAGCCTACCCTGTTAGATTATGTCCATTTATCAGTTGCTAGTTGCTTAAAGTGTAAAGTATGTATTTCCCGAGTCTTGTGTCAATTTTCTATCTTTGGTACGGTTGGGAAGAAATTTGCACATTGCAAATGGGAATGTATAAAGTAGTCAAAACTCATGTATTTTTACTACCAACGCAATTATTAGTACGTCCGAAGAATGAAGAATTACTGAAGGAATTATCCGGAGTTATTATTATAGTGAAGATGGTGAAATTACACCGAGTTTTGTAGTATAGTGTTAAAATGAGAAAAATCGCAACAAAAAGAGAAGAAAAGTTTGGAGATAATCGTAAGAGCTTAGACAAAAGGAATTATATGAAGGATCGATTATTCGTTGATACGTCTTATAAGTCAACGATGTATAGTATTGTATAAAGTGGTAGATATCGCCACTTGTCTTGTAAAATTTTGTAAAGTATGGGATGATTGGGAAGTTGACCGTTACGGGAACGCCAACTTAGGTTGTTGTTTTTGATCAATGATCAAGACGTTTGTATATAGTTGTGTCTTTATCATGGTAACGGTCGGGAAAAAGTGTCTAGCAACTTATATCTTGGACCTCGTCTATTTGTTTCGTAATTTTTGTTTAACAACAATTTAATTCTCTTTCCTAATCATTACCTATAGGTTTTACGCGAATGAGGATGTGTACGAGCATGTATGTCTATTCCGTCGTTACGGCCATGTATGCATGTCTCAGCTGCCTTGTTGGTTTATTACTAATGGGGAAAGTTAGAAGATCCCTACCCTATATCATTCTTCATCCTAACCCTTGGTTAAACTCGAATGAGGATGTGATCGAACAGACGTTCTTTCTGAGGTACCATACTCTGAAACTTTTCAAAAGGATATGATGAATCAAAGTGTGCACTAGTTGTAGTATTCTAAACAAACACCTATTTTTGATTATCCAGATAATGAGATAACAAGTGATAGTAATATAATTCCTTATTCTTAATATCTGGAAGAAAAGAAATAGGAGATTGTTCAAAATACTAATACTTCTGCACAACAAAATTCGATAATAATACCCATGTTTGAACAAATGTCTAATCATGTAACTAATTGGGATAAGGCTAATAACAATAGTAAAATTGTTAATGAATCCTTAACCGCTGAGCTTGAAAGATATAAGGAACGAGTCAAAATTCTTGAACAAATATTTAATGTTGATTTAAGTAGTCGTGAAAAGTTTATTGATTCACAAATGGATGACATGATTCGGATGAAAAATACAAAGTTTGCTGCATTTGGAAACAGAGATTGATACACTTAAACAGACTCTTTCTAAACATGTCAAGGAAAAGGAATCCTTATTAATAACCCTTAATGGATTTTAAAATGGAATTCAAACAAAGAGAATCTAAATCTATTGACAAAGAGATTGTTTTAGAAAACAAGAATAAAGAATTGGAAAACATTGTCTGTAAGTTGTATCAATCTACGCAAGCATTGCACATGCTAACAAAGCCACAAGTTTTTTATGATAGCACACATAAACAAGCCCTTGGATATCAAAATCCCTTTTATCTGAAAAAACTTAGCGGATTAAGCCATCCTTGTATGATGGTAATGTGCTATCTAGAACAAATGTTATTATTTCTGTGGCTGATGATGAAGAGACTTTAATTTTAGCTGAAGATAGTCGATTAAAAATGGTTGAAAAACAAAATAACTAATTATGAAAAAGGGGAAAATTAATATTACTCAGATTAGTTATTCTGAGTTAAATAAATTATCTGAATATTTTGGAAAAGGTTTTGTCCCACAACTCCAAACAAGCATATTATGCTTTTAAATAATCTAATAAGCTACATAGTTCTTTAGATATCACAATAGACTATCAAAATAAGCCCACAAAAATACGACATAAGAGGTAATCAACCAAAATAACTATTCTTTTGGCCTTGTGGTTTTCGAACCAATATAATCCCCAAATAAGTTCAATATTGCTTATAAATAAGCCAAATACGCTACTAACCAAAATAAGCTAAATAACAAGTAAATGTTTTTCAACCATCACAACCACGACATAAAAATGATAAACCTTGTTCCCTTTTGTTTCCCTAGTTTGAACGCCAAACGCACCCTTAATGGGTTTCCGTAAATTTTCCGTGTTAAATTTTTAGAAAACGCATCGTACAACTAGCTTCTACGCATCATTAGACATTCAAAAGTACAAGTTAAATTAAAATTTAGAAGACTTACAAAGAGGGTTTTGAAAGCGAGTTAGGACACGATTCACCAACCCAAACGTTGTTTAAATGATACCAGAATACTAGAATCAACCCACTATTCCTAAATCTTTATGTTCTTGATCAAAGTTGCAAAAATTTAAGAGTGTGTGTGTGTAGGTCACACGCAACAAGAGAGCAAAAAGAGAGAAAATGTGTTTTTAAAATCATAAATTATGTGTGTTGTAAGCCATGACAAAGGCTTATAGTACTAGAGGTTGGACACAATAGCTAAAAACTAGCCCTCCTTATCCCCCTATCTTCGATCGGTTATAGTATCCAATGAGGTCTCAAGAGTCTTTGTTTTGTATCGGGTTTGCCTAAGACTTAAATTTTGCCAATTTAAAATGTTACCCAAAGTTTCTTAGTATTTTTAATGAACCCAAAAATACTTTTCCATGAATCTCAATTATTTATACGACATATTTCACAGTTAAACTTCCCAGAATTCGTTTTGAACATTAACGGACGTGTCGAGACTCGTTTTTCGGCATTTAAAGCTATTTACGGGACGAACCTCCCAAAACATATTCAACATAGATAAAATCCTCTAAAAAGGATTAACACAAGCAACATAAACACTAGATAACCAAAATCACATTGATTCACCACCGTCAACACGGTACTTCTTCTAACGGAACTGACAAAAGTCAAATAGTCAATGGACTAAATTAAAACATTCAAATCTCAAAAAAGGGCAAGGGTTACAAGGAGCTGAGAGACCGTGTTACCATTTTAGAGCGGGAGGGGAGTCGTAGAGGACAGTATGCCGTATGGGATTGGTTAGGACTCTTATACATCACTAAACTGAGTAGCTTCGGTTAGTGCTAGATCTAAACCGAATAGTTTCGGTTAGTATTTGATATGTACTAGTTATCATGGGTCGGTAGTTGACTCTTTTTAAGTCATAGTTATCATAGTAGTAGGGGGGATCTTCTACGAAACTTGCTAATCTATGGAGGGCAGTATGTTTTCTTATATAAGAGTGGATACATTTGGTACTCGTGAACGTCATTATCTATACATACCTACAACATAACTCATCACTCACCTCTGGTAAGGTTATCATTCTTAGTGGTACTTCACGCATAATTTCATTTCATTTTTTCTTATGTGGGACTTGAAAAATATTCAAGTTGCCATATCATACTCATACATCGGAAAACTAATGGTTAGGCGAAACATTGTCAAATCACGAGGAAACTTGATCATATTTATAGTAAGTCAATTCAAAACCTGACCTTTTGCAAAGTAACGCCATTCTAAATGGATCATGTCATGACCATTTTTAGTAGTTGAAATCTGACTTACCCAAAGCAAGTAAAATCTACTTGAAGGAGTCTAGACATGTTCTGATAAGCGAGCCTTAGATGAATCTTGAAAGAACTAAGCTTAAGTAGTAGTGTGATGGACACATATCTCTTATAGAACTAACCGCGTAAACTATATTACCAATGAACTAGATACTACTGAACATCTTAGAGCATTCTATTGACACGTCGCGGACTAGATCATGTTTGGACACCCAACCGAAATCTCGTAAAGCGAAACCTCAGGAAGGACTATCAAACTGTAGAGACAGTAGAGAAACCTACCTTATCGATTGACTATGATCTATTATTACTTTGGGAAGCTTAAGAGTCAAACTTTAAGAACTAAGTCTCTAGAGGAATCAATAGAAACCTCACTCGAGAGACTGAACCAATCAAGGAGATTAGTATGTTGTGTTAAGGACCTAAACTTTCTATCATCATTGCACTTGATGACTTGAACTGAATTTCAGAGCGAAATTCCTTTAAGGGGGTTAGATTGTGATAACCGGTAACTTTTCTTGTGTCACACCCCGCCAAGGCGGAAACACTAGGTGTAACGAGAATAGATATCATCATAACACAATGGTGTCTACTATAGAGAAATCTAAATGAATGAAATAACCAAAAGGACACTATGTGTCATGAGAATACCCAACACAAGATGAAGGAGTCTTGCATTACTACAGTAATCTCGTACATTGTTTAAGACGGGTTTGATAAGTTTACTCATGTGAAGGGAGAAACACTGTGTGAGTATTACTTGCGGTTTGCTCAAACCATCAATGACATAAACATCATTCAAATGATAATGCAACCAGCTCAAGTGAATACTAAGTTTCAAAACAGTCTTCCGCCTGAGTGGAGTAAATTTGTGACTGATGTTAAGTTAGCAAGAGATTTGCATACGTCCAACTATGATAAACTTTATGCTTATATTGAACAACACGAGGCATATGCTAATGAAGCTCGTTTAATGCGTAAAAGATTTCCAGACCCACTTTCCTTACTTGCCAACTATCATCAACCACCATCTCACTTTAATAACTATCATTCTCAGTACACCACTCCTCAGTATCAACAACAGTTCTTACCTCCTACTCAACATTTGTACTCTTCTCCACCACAGTCAAATCCTTATGGAGCACCTCATCATCCACGACAATACCCAACTACATATCCAACTAACCTTAGCCACACTCAACCTTTTATTCCTCAAAATGCATATCCACCTCCGACAATTCCACAACAACCACAAGCTGAGTTTTCCCAACTAGACCCAGGTCTTGCTGTTCTAACATTTCTATCGGGCGATGACCCAATTGCTTGTATGAACAAAGAAATAGCATTTTTGTTAGCTGTGTTTTCACCACGTTATCCCTGAACCAACAATCAACTCAGATCTTCTTCCAATATAAGGAATCAAGCCAATGTACAAGATGGTAGAGTCACTGTTTAGCAAGTTCATGGAAGACAAAGTTAGAATGTTATCAGTTCAGGATCATAAGGGAACGCTTCAGGTTCACGGGGAAATACATCAGGTCCAACAAAGGTTGTCAAGTGCTATAATTATCAAGGTGAAGGGAACATGGCTAGACAGTGTACTCAGGCAAAGAGAAGAAGGGATGCAGCATGGTTTAAGGAGAAAGTATTGCTTGTACAAGCACAGGCTGAGGGTAAAGAATTGGATGAGGAGCAGTTAGCATTTCTAGTAGATCCTAGAGTTGTAAATGGTTAAATTTCTCAAACAATCACACATAATGTGGCTTTCCAAACTAATGATCTAAATGCTTATGACTCTGACTGTGATGATAACTTGATAACATCAAATAACGTCTATTTTATAGAATCATTTATCCCATGTAATTAACCCATTTTGTATAATTATAGCAAAGAATTTTTACTTAATCGTTCATATTTGAGAATTGCAGTAATTATGGAGTACTTGGTAAAAGTTAACTAAAAGGAGCGCATTCTGGAGCCTAGACGAAGATATTTTGAAGATTACTGTTCTGACAACCAATACGTCGTATCCATCAAGGAAGATACGGCATATCTGTGTCTGTACTTACCAAAGACCACGAAGGAAACAAGATCCAATACGCCGTATCCAGGAAAGACAATACGCCGTATTCAAGCTATATAGGAATAAAATATCCTGGAAGATATCAAACTTGGTTCCTACTCCAGGAAATCCCCAATATGTCGTATCCAATACTTTGAATACGCCGTATCGAAACTGACTTCAGACCTTATAAATAGAAAACTCAAAAATGAGTTTTAAGTGTGCTAAATCATATTCTCGATACCTAAACCAAAAAATTTGATTTTCAAAGGATAATAAGAGCAGAAGAGGTTGAGAAACCCGATTAATTCCATAGGAGACAATGTGTAATTTCTTATACTTTGTAATCGTTCAGTTTTTGGTATCATTCATTAATTCGGTTTGTTTACCTTGGCTAAATCATTACTTTTGTATTAATTATGACGTTTGAAGGATAATACCTTTAGGTATTAGCCATTGTTATGAAGATCTTAATGTTTGGTTTGTTTATCTTGATTCCTTAATTTATTGTTGAATTGCTTGTTTATGTTTATCATCATACTTGTTTACGTGATTTTGTATGCGACCTATCATTCAACTAGATCTAGTGATACGGACCAAGTAATCCAGATGCCGAGATAGCTCTCCATATTGTGATGTATACATATAGATCAATGAGATCACAATTAACGACCTATCTTCACCCTTGGATTGTGAGCTTAGTTGGGCCATAAGTTGACCTTGGTATCAACGAGTATGTTCTAATCAATTGGTAAAGACTTGGTTAGTAGACTACTAGTGTATGAATTGCCATTAAGCAGTAAGTGGGTAAAGTCTCTATGAGCTAGGGTTTAACAAGATCACCGTTGCCTTAATCCCTAAGATGGATTATAATCAGCAAATAAGGATGCTTTATGCGGATGCCTTTAATTGTGATTTTTATGGGCCGGGTCACTATTAAGTATATACTTATAAAAACCCAAACCATTAAATTAACTTATCCAATCCATTCCTGTCCATTTATCCAAACAAATATACCAATCAAAGCCAAATCCCATACCCGGTTCAACCTAAGTTATAAACACGGGTCGAATGGTCATAATTTATTGTAGCCTTATCCCTTACCTTTTCCCTCCCTCTCTTTTACATAGGGCACACACACAGGTAAAATCAAATCACTCACCCATACACGCCCCTTAGTGCTTCTAGAAGGATACCTCTAACACCTCTGACACCTATTTTTGCCACGCTGGCAATCCTGTGGAAGCTATTGGATATAATTACATGGAAGAGTGATCAAAGGCTCATAGTTGATGGATTTGAGTTTGTTATAATCAATGGCTTAGATTAAAGGATGGGGGAGCGTCTCAAGGTCTAGAAGACTCTTCTCATATCTATAAATAGTGGCTGCGATCACTCAGAGAATCTCTAGTAGTTAGGATTAGTTTAGAGTAGTATAGTTTTATTTACCAGCTTATTTTATGCTTTATGTATCAAAATTTAGCTTATTGTACCCCTTTTTCAATTAATAAAAGTAATTTTAGCTTAATTCAATTGTGTTCTTTTAATTCAGTTTCTATGCAATTTACTTAAATTTCTTAATAAGCCTGAATGTTTTCCCATGATCTCTTTAAGCTCAAATAAGTTCCTATATAAGTTTTCATTTATAGCTAGGTTTATTCAATTTCAATATCGGTCCTAGATAAATTCTCATTTACCTTTGCTTACTATGGATTGCTTAATGTGGGATGATAAGCCAGAAAGGGATGGGCTTATTGGACTTTTATCAGCTTATCTATGATAAGCTGGAGCTTGTAGATAAGCTCTAAATGAGCATTTATGATCCTTGTTTGAGCTAGGATCAAGGTACACCATCTCTTTACTTTTTTGAAGCTTATTTACTTTTATGCTTATCCATTCATTCTTAATATGTGCTTAATGTGCTTATACAGTTACCGCATTTAATGACTAGCTTTATAGTTATTGTTTAGGTATAATTTAGTTAGTTTAACAGTTTTAAGTAAATCTGCGTAGTTATTAGTACAATTAGCTTATTAGATGTTGCTTATTTCATATGTGTTATTTCTCAAAGAGTATTGCTTTTAGTCCTCTATATTGTTAGTTTTTCATTTGTTTTAAGCACTTTTTTAGAGCTTATTGTGGTCGGATTTAGCATAATTTGGAATGTTAGTTTTAACGGGGTGTTTGGGTCTAGCAGTCTTAACACTAGTT
Source organism: Tanacetum coccineum (assembly GCA_026074375.1). Lineage (NCBI taxonomy): Eukaryota > Viridiplantae > Streptophyta > Magnoliopsida > Asterales > Asteraceae > Tanacetum > Tanacetum coccineum. The sequence continues at coordinate 16,318 of BQNB010036189.1, forward strand.
AAGACTGTTTAGCTGATTAAGTCATTGGAAGGTATTTCAAAGTCAAATAGGTCTAAATTATGGTTTTCATAAGCTAGAATTAGGTCTTGTTTACGTTTTGAAAAGTGTTTTATTAAATGCTCCCAATATGTTAGTTATTGTTTTTCTTTAAACTGTTTGCGCCTTGGTTTCATAAAAAGGAGTTCCTTCAGGATGAAAGAATTTGAGTTCATATTTTGGCCTAAAATGCATTATTTTGAATCTGTTTTAAGTTCATTTGCTTTAGTTGAAGTTTTTCTGAATTTAGTATTGAAAACAAGTTAAGTAGATTAGTTAGTAGGTTTTTCTTTTGGGGTATGTTTTTGCTGATAATGTGGTTTGATTTATAGCATTAATTCGGTTTAAATTGTGTTTTTTTTAGCTTATTGATGATTATGTTCTAGCCTGTTTGAGTTCCCCTTCACTTTTTTAAGATTGATCAAAATTTTTTTAGAGTAAGCCATTAGCATAAAAGTTCAAAAAGATAGAGGTCTGTATATTACAGTATAATTTCATTTGAATTTCTAGTTTATTTAGTGTTTTATTTAGCTCAATTCTAGTTTAGTCTTGCTTATTAAGTCTAGTGCTTTGTCTTTTTGTAGGTTTTAGCTTTAAAATTTGCTTATTGAGTCTTTAAATTAAGCTGCAAATCTATCCCTTTATCTTAAAAGGTCTAAAAACAGCATTCCAAAACTGTCATTTTTTATCTTGCCTGTTTCAGTGTTTCTCTCAGGTAATGGGCCAATTCTCAGCTGTATTTAGTTTAATTGGTGTGTCAAACTTATCTGTTTTTCTGTTAACTAGTTGTCAAGTGAATTTTTAATTCTCAAAATCAGGGCTGCTACTAAGCTATTTTCATTCATAAATGCCAAAAAAATAGTTTAGTAAGTAATCTGTTTCTTTTAGCTTATTCCTAGCTTATTATTCAGATTCAGAAAAAGTTCTTTTACAAAAGTAGCTTGTTTTAGCTTAAAAATTAAATTTGCATTTGTAGGGTTAAAATTTGATGATTTAGGTTTTTAAGTCGCGTTTTTAAATTCTCGTTATCATTTTAGTGTTTATTGTTTTATTGTGCCTTTTTAGATTAGCGTTTTTTATAATTTACTTTCCCTATTTGCGTTTATTAGAATTAGATACCAAATCCAAATCTTTAATGATATTCAAGCTCTAATTTCCGACATAACCGTGGAATGTCCTTTCACCTCTCACAAGGAGAACGATTAACCATGTTGATTACTTATTATCTTTATAAGAGTAATTTGTATATACTTTGCTACGTATACGTATATGTATTTTTATTATATAAGTGTAGGACCGCAGATTTCCCCTGTAATAATTACATTAAATGTAATAATCACAAAAAATGTAATTACGTTTCGCCTAAGCTCATGACACTATAAGCTTCGACATAAATGAATTTCATATTAAATTTTGCTCTACATTACCCATGATGGTGTTCTTAACCCAGAAAATCCCAAAACTGACATTGGTATACGTTCGTTGGCTCGGTTAGTTTCGACACCTTGTGCCTAAGCTAATCCACTCCGAACGGGGGCTGTCTCTCCCAAACAGATCTATTTATAACATTCGCGACTCACCCTCCAAGTGATTTACTGCTTCTTGATAGTGGGCACATTGGGTTATCGCTCTTAGGCAAAAACACGTAATCAGTTTAATATATGAAATTGTTCATTGCGTTGAATTATTAAAACAAAGCATGTTCTCACCCCAAAACTTATAAAATCATTATAAAATGTAAAAACAATGGGCTATGAACACACTTGTGTGGGTGAGTTAACAATGTAAATGTCAACAGAAAATGCGTCACAATTACGCCCGAATGCAACCTAATCAATTTATAGGTCGTATGAGTACTAAGTACTTTGAATAACTACTACCATATATAATTTTATATAGCTACATCACCATCTAATTGAGTTTGTGAAATAATATTTAAATTGCTTTTGATAAATATTATCCGTGTGTTTGTTCTCGTATAATCGAATAAATAATTCAATTGTCTTTGTAAAATAATATTTATAAAGTTTAGGACATGTATAAATATTATATAAATGATTCTAAAATGTTTCACAAAAATTTATATTAAAACGAACCAACACTATTCACGTCAGGAAATAGTGCACAAGTATAAAATAGTGCGTATCTTTCTCGTTTTAAGCCCGTTTGAGATGTTTCTTACGTCCATGTTATCGTATTAAGTCGATGTATCAAAATATTACATTTTCATATTTTGATAACTTTAATTCTCATAACGGTTATAAGCTTATTTTTATAACTTTAATTAACATAAAACCCGTAAATGTCGTATCTTATTCGTTTTAGATATGATTTTAGTGATTCTTTTGAGCACGTCTTCGTATTAAAAGTTATATCAAATAATTAATCTTTTCAACATGTTCTGTCTGAGATGAACAATAACTTTTCTAAAATTAGTTTTATAAAAATATTGATTGTTCGTAATCTGTGAAATTTACATAACTCTTCGTTATTGAAAAATTACGATTCTTATTGTTTTGGAATTCTAAAAATATGTGTGATCCGAGTAAAATAATAAACTTTATATATCAGAAGTATTTTATAACTTTTTTTTATAAAATTTCTTTTATAACGCATTTAATTAACGTATAACTTGTAAACTACGTATCTTCCTCGTTATTAATCCGTTTTTCAAGTTTCTTACCTTTTTGGAATCATCATGAGACGTAGTATTTAATAAAAATATAAAATAAAGGTATTATTTTTCGAATTCAAACAGCAAGTTTTGAAGTTTGTGATAAAAACATGTTTTAAACTTGATTTTGTACTTTTAAGCTTAATTACCTTCTTATAATTCCATTACAGTACTTATTATCATATGTCTTACATATTATAGTGTCCATTAGTCCATACTTTGTCCAAGTGTCCAAGATAACAAGTCCTTAACAACACTTTTAATCATAAACTTTCTTAAGTAAACTTTTAATTACTAGTTTATACATATACTTTTTACACTTAAACCAACATGGTACAACACTTATAATCCTATTATAACATGATATTACCAACCACATAACGTATGTAAAAGTTTATAAAACAATGATCACAAGTAAAAATCCATTTTACATGTTCAAAAGTATCCTAAATGGTGATTTTGCTATATAAAACTTATATACACCTAAAATCATAATTATGAATTGATAAGGGTTTTAGATAACCTTAGGTGAATGGGTGATGAATGGGAAACAAATCACACCCTTGTGATTTAAAATCTTGGTTTGAAAATATAGGATGAAAACCCTAATTTTTCCAAGAAAACTCTAGCTTCCTTTCCTTGCTTTAATCCTTGTAAAGGCTTAACCAAGCCTTTAAACCTCTTTGGAATACCTTAGATATAGTGTAAGAATGCTTGTATATGTTGTAAAATAAGTTGTGTGAATTATTTGTGTGAATTGGGGAAAAAGGGTGAGACTTGTTGATTTTTGGTAAGAAAATGAGAGTATGTATGTTGTCTCTTGGTATGTATGACTTATAAGTATAATAAGCTAGTCAAAGATGCATAAAAGAAGTCTTGGGACAATGGAAGTAAAACATGGAAGTCTTTTTGGTCTAGGTATGGTCTTGCCTTGTAAAAGTCTCATGGTTTAATTAGTTGTTGTATGTACAATGCAAGTTGGTGATTTTTGTGATATTTTCTTGTGTATTTCTCTTTGAATCCGGACATGTGTTGATATATACGATTATATTTTGTAAATTTTGGGTATTGGGTACAATTGTGGGTATTTGTTGAAGCGTAGAAAAGTTTTGGTGGTTCCGGGTATGCCTAAACGTATTTTATCGCGAAACGTTTACACTTTACGCAACCAATAAAAATAAAATGAACAAAGTTAATAATTATCCTCAAAATAATTACTTAACACTTGCTTGATGTAAACATTTAATTATTTGATGCCCGTTTACATTGAACAATAATTTTTAGCTTACGAGATTTAACTTAACAATTATGATTTAAAAGCAAACACGTACAATACTACAAATACATAGTGAATTTATTGACGTCGTAAATGACCCTAAAACACGGGGTGTTATAGTCTCCCCCATTAAGTGAGCCTTGTCCTCAAGGCTTAAGACGCGACACTTGACGACGGTGCGGTCTTTGTGAAGAGGTGTGGATATTTCTTCTGGAATTGGTCTTCACGTTCCCATGTGAACTCAGGACCTCTCCTAGACTTCCATCGAACCTTGACAATTGGGACACGGATTCGCCTTAACTGTTTGGCTTCTCGATCCATGATTTCAACAGGTTCTTCCACAAAATGAAGTTTGTTGTCAAAATGAAGTCCATCCAACAGAACGGCTAATGGTTCGTCGGCATAGCACTTTTTCAAGTTGGATACATGAAACGTATTATGAACCCTGCTCAGCTCTTGCGGAAGCTCAAGCTTGTATGCAACGGATCCAACCTTTTCCAACACCTTGAATGGTCCAACATACCTAGGGTTCAACTTCCCCCATTTGCCAAAACGTACGACCCCTTTCCAAGGTGAAACTTTAAGCATAACTTTATCCCCAACTTGGAATTCCATCAGCTTATGCTTTAAATCGGCGTAACTCTTTTGCCTATCACGGGCGACTTGCATCCTTTGCTTGATCTGGATGATCTTCTCTGTTGTTTCTTGAACTAAGTCTGGACCAATGAGTTGCACTTGTCCAACCTTGGCCCAGCACACAGGTAAACGACACTTTCGACCGTAAAGTGCTTCAAATGTTGCAGCCTTGATGCTAGCATGATAGCTATTGTTATACGAGAACTCGACTAATGGCAAATGGTTAACCCAACCCTTTCCAAAGTCAATCGCACAAGCACACAACATATCCTCGAGAGTTTGAATAGTCCTCTCGCTTTGTCCGTCAGTTTGCGGATGATATGCAGTACTCATGTCCAGGTTAGTACCCAAAGCTTTCTGAAGTGACCTCCAGAAATTTGATGCGAATCTAGGGTCACGATCACAAATAATTGAGACAGGAATTCCATGCCTCGTGACTACTTCCTTTAGGTACATTCTTGCCAGTTTCTCTAAGCGATCAGTTTCCCTCATCGGTACAAAGATTGCGGACTTAGTGGGTCGGTCGATAATCACCCAAATGATGTCGTATCCTTGTGACGACTTAGGAAGCTTCATGACAAAATCTATAGTGATGTTGTCCCACTTCCATTGAGGTATATC
>BQNB010036189.1:31586-50324 GCA_026074375.1 Tanacetum coccineum
TAGCATTTATCTGATGTAGTATTATTAATAGCTTGCACACCAGCCACATTTGCAAACGTTGAGGCATATGCAATATGATTCTATATGTTTCCACATATAGCCTCTATATTCAAACGTACTCATTTTTCTTTCAAATAAATCATATTAGCGGTTTAGATAAGCAACTTCATTAAACCACAAACACGTAAAGAGGTTGGAGATGATAATATGCTCTCGTATTACCACACATACTTCTGGAGCATCTGCATTATTAAACCACGTTACAATTTGCATATCAGGCAAGGTAAGCTCTTTCGTCAATGAGTATCATAAAAATTAGATGTGGCAGAACGAGTCAGGCAGGTAGGTTTAAAGGTCAAAACGAATAACTTTCAGTGCGGAAATAACAGGTCGGGTTGGGTAACCTTCAAATATATTATATGCGTATCTTTTTCAGTTTTTACTACAAATGTAGGTTTGAAATGTTCACCATCCTTGCTACAAAATAACGATCTATTAACGATGAGGGTTAGGCACAACACACTTATTTTACTATTATTTTACGTATTTTATTAAGACTTCTCAATAAAACAAACTAAGCAAGTTGGATACATCTACAATCATTTTATCAAATATATTTTCACCTATTATATGATTGTATGAGTTTATTTTGTTGCATAGAATACCAGACATTCAAGATTGCTTTCAGTGAGTCAATGACTATATGGAGTCCCATCGTGTGATATGTTTTGCCCGTTCATGAGTTTTAGCTAAACCGTTTTATTACATGAATTAAAATATACAACGCATTACATATTATAAGTAAACGTAACTTGCTTCGATGCCGAGTAATACCTGATTGGTAGAGTTTTAACCTCTTCATAGAAAAACTTGCTTCTTCAAGCTAAAAACATTACTTATACATAGTTACCACTTCCCATATCGATCTACAGAATAAATAATGTGTCTCAGTTTAACTCATCTTAAAACATAAAAATGGTAAGAATATATATAAATTAAGAGAGTGAGGCCATTGACCTCACCTTTTTCTTTTGTTTACTTGCTCCAGGCCCTAATTCCACGGACAGAGGCTGCATATTCTCAAAGAAACTACTGCAAGTAAGTTCTAAAATGAAATAATCAAAAAAACCAATGCGTATCAAGATAACAAACCCCAAACAGCAAAACCACCTCCCAAACCGTTATAACTATTTGTTTAATTATGATAACTTAAATAACCAAATCAGCAAAGTCATAAATCATTTATGTAATAAACAGGTTCCATGTCATTCTTAAAATTTAAAGCCTATTTTAAAAACACTTGTTAACTATCAAAACCTATAATACACCCATGAATTCTAATACATAAGAGTACTAAAATACCATAACCTACCTTCCGAAATGGTTTTCTTCAAGATTTATCATTTGAAGACTCGGATTGTAAACCTTGCAAAAGAAACTTTCACTGTGTGAGAGTTACAATAAAAGATATTGTGGAAAACTAGAAGGGGGGTCGAATAGTTTACCACTTTTTAAATTAATGTTATGCTTGTTTATAAAAATTTAGATTCGACTTTGTGTGATCTCAATATGTGCCCAATATGAACAATACAAGTATGTAAGTAAATGACAAGTAAATATGAAAGACAAGAGATAAGATTTAGAAGGATCAAACCACAACACAAGGATTTATAGTGGTTCGGTAACAAAACACCTCTTTGCCCTACTCCACTCCCCAAGCACCAAACTCGAGAGTTATCTTCACTATGTCAACAAACTCCCTTTAGGCGGAGAAAACCATACACGACTTAGCTTACACCAATTTCCGACACTAAGCGAAATGTCGAGTTCTAATTCTAGCTAGAACCAATCTATCACAACATAACACGACTATTTACAACAATTCACAACTTGGTTTCACCACACGACTTCTTCTTCACTACATGAGTATTCTTTACTTCAGAACTTCACTTTGCTTCACAACTTCACTTCACCAAGACACTACTACGATCACACTAATCTATCACTACTTACTTAAGATCACCCCGATCTAACTATACTTACAATGATCACAACAATCTACTTATTGTACAACTACGATACACACCTTCACAATATACACAAATGATTTACAAGATATAACATGACTACACAACTATACCAACTATACTATAACACTTCTTGATTTGATGATAAGAAGTATTCTCCTCTTGCACTTGAGGAATTAAGCTTGGATCAATTAGAACAAAGTTTTATGATTAAATGATCAAAGGAAAGAAAGGAGTGTATAAACTGATTTAGAACATATAGAAAGTGTGTGCAAAAGGTGAGAAAATCAGTGGGGAATAGTCTAGTATTTATAGGCAAGCTGTGACAAAAAAAACACATGGCCGGTCCCTTTAATTAGAGTTCCGGTCCCTTTAAAATTAAGGGGGCCGCCCGTTATAATTAAAGAGAGCCGCCCATGCCTGACACTTCCTTTTTGTCTTTTCTAGGGGAGGTGTTTTCTGGAACATTTCTAGCCGTTTTGGGGTAGAAATTTTGAATTCAAAATATTTATTTTAATAAAACATTTTTTTAAATCTAAAAGTGTTTTGTAAAAGATATAAAAATGTTTGTGTCATTTTTATAAAAAGTGTGAGGTTAAATAAAAGATCCTTTGATCATAAACTACATTAAGCATTTGTTTATTCATACCTTTAAGTGATTAAATTTTCAAAATGAAAATTTACTATTAATTACTTGTTTACAATTAATTTTTCATTAATTGTTTTTACATTTTGTGATTATCAAAATGTAGAGAGATCGAAAAATATTAACAACGTTTTTAGGCATTATTTCTATCAAAAAAATAGATCTATTGGGACTAATTATCCCTATCCGGGTAAGAAGCACTTACTAGTTCGAGTTTACCAAGAACAAACGGATATATGTCATGTTGAATTTCGTTTAGATGGTCTCTGGTCGGACACCTGTAAGGGCAAGATGTACTTGGCATGCTATATGCTACTTTCGTTATTAGCCCCGGTGTCATGAGCTTAGCGCAACGTAAATACCTTTTTATGTGTAGTTGTATCTGTTATAATTGTCCTATACGTTTTAGAAACTTGTGGTCCACACTAGCTACGTTTTAATTAAACCTATGAATTTACCAACTTTATGTTGACGTTTTAAGCATGTTTTTCAGGTGCTTAGCTTTGGACTTCTCTGATGTGCTATGTGGAGTCTACGTGCAATATGATATCATCCTGCAAGATTTTTCTTAGCGTTCATACTCGTTGTCTTTTGAAAACTAAATTACGCTTCTGCAATGTTTAATATCATTTGAATCTTGTAAGACATATCCATTTTTAATAAATACAACGAGTTATGATTTTCAAAACATCCATTAGTGGTCGTTTCCTTGCCTTGAGTTTGATTTATTATGACGTCACGCCCCCGAACACGTATTCTGTCCAGGCCCCGTTTGAGGGTGTGACACAAAGTATTAAAAATTGTTATGGATCACACATGTTGAATGACAATATGAAGTTACCCTTTAAACAAGTAAACTTGACAAAGTATTAAGTTTATGAGCGAACTTATATAGACACGCTAATAGGATCAGCTGAGTACTCTGTAAGTTTGACAAAAGAGTAAGTGAAACTTTAATAATGACAGTTGGGACGTGTCAAGAGTCCTTTGGTGGAAGTACAACAGCATTTAATATACATCTATTCTTGAAAACATCACACCCATACTTTTGTAAACAGTTCTACCAACTGTTCACAACCTTCTCTAACTCGTACTTTAGTTTAGGCTTTAATTCAAAGGACACTTTATCTAGCCATTTTGCTTTATTAAATTGTCCCGCCTAAACTTCACTTAGAGATTACTTTACCGGGGTAACCCTTTACCCAAAAAAAACTTCACTTAGAGAAGCTTGAGTTAAGCTTGTTCTTTTTCAAAAGGTAATAGGATCATCAAGGTATTGCCACCCCAGACTCACCTTTGAACCATCAGTGTATTCATTCTACATACCGGCTGACCAGCTGACGAGTATGTCTTCAAGTAATCTTCGACTTCCTTGACAATGTTTTTGACTTGAATACGTCTGAGGTTGCTCGCTGAGGCTTTGCACTCACTGAGTCCTTTATTGCTCGTTGAGGCTTTGCACTCAGTGAGTCTTCAACACTTAGCATAATTTGTGTTATAAAGTCCTTCATCTAACCTTCTAAAGCTTTTTTGATTTTTTTAAAAACTCACAGTATCAGTTAACAAGGGTTATAAAGTATTTGTAATAAAAGAACATGTTGTATGTTTAATTTAAATAATAAAAAATAAAATAAGATATAAACAGTTGAAGATGTTGTATGTTTAATTTCATAATAAGTTACATAATTGAGATGTGAAGAGGGAATAGCATCAATTAAAAAAATATAAAAACTCATGTGATTATTTAAATATATTAGGTATTAATTTGGAAGTAGATTTAAAAAGAGCATAAAAAGAGTATCAAAATAGTGCTACTCTTCATGAAAAAATGAAAATAGTGTTACCTTTCTCAATTTGTACATGGATTTAACTTTCTATCTTTAATTCTTCCGAACAACACAAATATTATTATGCACTAAAGGTCAAAATAGGGAAACGAATCTTCATGGTGAAGACAACAAAGAAGACAAAAAAACTCCTAACACAAAAACTCCTACAAACTAAACAACCTCACATGTAATAGTTTTTAGGGTCCTTAGTCCAATTAGACCATGAGCTTGAAACCCTTGGTGGACTATGTGAAATCGACTACAAAGCAAGCATTTGAATTTAAGGAAACGAATGAGCTCTAATAGATGAACATCTAGATTCCATGGGAGTGAGATAAACAACAAGGCAAGCATGTAGATTAATTAGCGATATCCAAAGTATAATATAGAACTTAAAAGAAAATAAATAAAATGCTCACAATAAAAGCCAAATTAGTATAACTTCTGCTAAAAAACCAATCATATACGAAAACACATGTATAACCATTCACTAGCTAGGGTTAACCCGTGTTTTAAAACATTGTTAATAACAATGAATTGTTTAAAGTGTTAATTACTTGAAAATGTATTATACTTGTCACTTTTTATTATTGTGTGTACCAATTTTTTTCTTATTGTGTGTACTGAACTTTCATATTTCGACCTTTATGCGTATTTTTGCCACTATTCTGTCATGTAAAATGACCATTTTATCATTTGAAATTTGAAAAAAGTAACGTTAAACTTGTCACAAATACACATAAAGGTCAAAATTTGAAAGTTCAGTACATACAATAAGAAAAAAAAGTTCAGTATACAATAACAAAAAATGACAAGTATGATACACTTTCGAGTAATTAACCCCCTTTTTTAAATGAATTACAACCCGTATCTTGTCATATATTGACTTTGATTTGATGTGATGACGTGTTGACTTATTTGATGATTTGAGGGTGCTACTATTGGTACCCCCTGGCCCATCAAAAAGTACCAAAAGGGTACAAAAGATGGAGAATTGGATACTGCACGAAGAAGCACCATATCCTCAGCTCACTCTTGGTGAGACGAAGATCTAAGGCTATGATGGGCGGAGGTTGAAGAGACAGAGTGACGGGCTTTACCACGATCACTTCAGGGTCGACGGGTTTGTCTTAGAGCAAGTGGACGCATGACTCGTTCAACGACATCGTAGATGCCATTGTCAAGATGAGGGTAAAGTTCTATAACATGTCGAAAGATACGTGTCAGGGAACATTACCATAAGAAGATGGGCTTTATGAGTTTTCTCGTGCACTCTCAATTCTTTGACAAAGATAAAATAGGCAAGATATTTGTTGGCTCGGCTAGAATACATATAATTAGGAGCAGGCATAGCGGGAGATGGTCGGTGTCCTCCTAGTCCGAACACATTTTCATAAATGAGTTCGTTCCATCTTTTCAAGTCTTGTCTAAGCTCTTTGGTCAAAACTTGACTTGAAGAAAGAATAACGTTTTTGTTTTTGATTATGCCGGTTGAGTCAGTGCGTTGAAATTAAAGAAATTGATGAATTTCTTCAGGAGTAGGGAGGTCGGTATGATATGGTCCTTCAGTGTCTTGGGAGTATGCAAGGGCACCAAGATCCCATTCGTTTGTGAATACGGCTTGACCAGTGAATGAGATTCTGAGGATTTGACCGAATTGTTGGAGAGAAAGAGTGATGAATTCATTTTGAATCCTGAAGGATGATCATGAATGCCGTCGAAGTCTATCATTTTGAATAGTGATTGACTATAAAGTCTAGGGAGAAACGAGGGACAATTGGCTCATTGTTTTTGTAGAGGCAATTAAGTACGCTCAATTAGAAAAATCATACGATCGATGTGATCAGATGTGTAGTAAAGTTGATCAACAACTCTACCTTCATGAATACATCAATTTTCGATAGGTTTGTAGAAGTGAGCGATAGAGGGAGAGATACCGAGTGTTTGGGATACTTTAGGAATGTAAGAACGGGTAAGAGAGGTATCACCAACTGTTGCTCGAGGCATGTTTGTCACCTAAACAAGTCAACAACGAAATAAAATTTAAAAAATTACAAAATAAAAAGTTTTGAAAAACAACAAATGTGGGACAAGGATTACTTCGACTCTAAAAATAAAAACCTAAGAAGTAATCCATATGTTCCTTAATTTATTTTTCACTTAATCTAGGATGTCGAAGAATATATATTAGTTATACATTTCAACATCTAAGAAATGACCCAAACACTCCCTTATCAATACAAGACTTGACTAAAATTGTCAAAATAATATATGTTAATTGGTTATTTAGTGTTGACAAAATTTTAGTTATCATTTTTTGAACTGGTGAGAGTTAATGGTGTTTGTTTTGGATTAACACTATGTTTTAAAACGGTGTATACATATATATGTATGTATGTATACATATATATGTATGTATGTATACATATATATGTATGTATGTATACATATATATATATATATATATATATATATATATATATACATATATATATATATATATATATATATATGAATTATATATCTTGATGACTTATACAAGTTAGTTACGGGTTTACACATGTGACAAAAATATAGTGATGGTCATTTCGACTCTAAAAATCGGTCCTAAGGAACGAACCAAACACCTCTTTATTTTTATAAGACTTTTATTCATTGATTCGAAAAATAAACATTTAGATATGTAATTTTCGATAGACAATGTATGATTGTTTTAACATGTTTTTGGCATGAATCAACAATGTATAGACTTTTGTTCTAAAATTTCTTAGTTTAAAAAAATTGAAAACTATGTATATATGTTTATAAAATTTTCGAACCAAAAAAAAAGTTTGTGACTCAATTCTATTAAATGTATTGATTTCCTATGACTACGGGAATCATTGTAGTTATGTATTTTCTAGACCTAATTGAATAAAAAAAATAAAAACAATGAAAAATACCCAATTTTGATTGAAAGCAAAATTGGATGAAATTGAAAAAGATAAGTATAGGAAATCTTATAATATGTGTTGTTAATCACGTTATAGGTGTTTGACCCTTGCGAATTTGGATCGATTTTGGGTTTGGAAGTTTAATTTTGTGGTTTTGGAGTGTGTGTGTTCGTCATACAGTAGCATAGAGAGAGGGAAATATGAAAATGGGTGTTTGGTATTGTGTTTTGCAAAAGAAGTGGGCTGTTTGGCGATTTTAATAGGCCGTTCCCTTAATTATTAAGGGGCCCGCCCACTTTAGCACGACCGGTCCCCTTAATTATAAGGGGGCCGCCTATCGGAGGATCTTCCTGAAATGGGTATTCTATACGAAGAGGTTCGATAACAACTGGCGGTTCTTCTGGTGGAGGAGGATGCTGCTCACGGGACTGAGATCGAGTGCGCATGCACAAAATGGAAATAAAAAAGAAGTTACACTAATTTTTTTGGATTTTTGGATTTAAAATATATTCACAATCTATTTTAAACGGACAAGAGATAGACAACTTAAGCCAAATAATCGATCTTACTTCACGGTAGCTCTCAGAATGAAAAACGCACAGGTGAGCGGAGGAGTAGGAATAGCGCGAAGCTTATTTCTCCTTTCGGGTCGTAGTTCCTAGGAACAACCCTCCTTATACCCACTTTATAGTTTGTCAATCAGAATGAGGTGAGCCGTATATCGTAAGTGACACAGAAGGCAAGTTTTAAATCTTTGGTTCGATTGGGAACTCAGTAGTTCACCGGAACTTATTATGATAATACCTCAGTGGAGAATATTATATTTTGGTATTTTACCAATTAGTGAATTTTAATTTTTATGGACAATTTTTTTATATTTTTGATTTTTTTGGTTTTTTAATTTTTATATGATATGTACTAATAAAAAGAAAAGAAAAATATTTTTGTGTTTTTTAATATGATATATTAACAATAAGACAAGTTCAGATCAAAGTCGGATAACAATCGTAGCAAATGCCTCCCCGGCAACGGCGCCAAAAATTGGTTCGTGGCTTAGTATATACTTATATAGCAACCCTAATACAGATCCTAACCGAATGCCCTTGACCAAGGCAAAAGGTCAAATTCCACAAAAGGATAAAATACACAAGATAGAATCAATGATAAAAAGATTCCGGAAGAGATATTCCCGGGTCGTATGTCCCAACGAGGCTGCAATTGAAGGTAATCCTGGTTTGATGAGAAATTGAATGATGGAGAATATTTAGATATGATGGAAACACTGATATAATTACAACTAAAATTAATTAAATAAAACCTAATTTAATCTACGGGAAACAGATATAGGAAATGGGGATCTTAAAAACTACGGGAAACAAAATTAGTTATAGGGAAATCCTAAAATTAAATCTATACTAAAATACGGGGAACAGAATCAGGTATCGGGAAACCTAAATACTAAAAATTAAGAAAATAAATGCTAAATTAAATTAAAAATCAAAATTAAATTCTAATTAAGTTAATTTGAAAAATAAAAAAAACTAGAATAAAAACGGAGGTCGTTTGAATGCAAAACGAAAAGAAACGGTAAAACGCACTCGATAAAACGGGTCTAAGACTGAATTTTATGAAAAATTAGACCTATACTAAATATTATATTTTTCCTAGACACAAAATGACAAAAGAAAATTTTATAAAAAAGAAAAATATTTTTTTATTAATTTTTGGATTTTTTATGAATTTTTAAAGATTAATAACTAATTAAAACTAAGAAAATAGAAAAAGACAAAAAATAAAAGTTATAAAAATTCTGAAAAAATAAAATTAAATAAAGAAAAAGTTAACAATTCTAAAAATATAAAAATGCCCAAATTTTACTGAATAAATTAAAAGTAATTAAACTAATTAAAATTAAACCTAATTTATATTAATTAAATTAAATAAACTAACAGCTGTTAACCTAGGGGACTAACTGAGCAACAAGGTAAGGACTAACGAGGCAATAGGGCAATTAACACTAGGGACTAACTCTGGCCACTATAAAATTGGAATTTACCTAAATGGTCCCTGCACACCAACCCGATTATCAAAAAGGGTCCAAAGTGCTTATTTGACAAAAGTCAAAAAAGCAAACTTGTAGAAGGGCTTATGGGGAGTAACTTTTGTAAAAGCACCAAGTGCTGATTCTCAAAGAATAAGCCAGAAAATTAAGCTGTTAAACTGACAGAAGCTTAAAAGGCTTATGGCTTATTTTTCTTTCTTTTGGGGATTTAGGCTAACAAAATAAGCTTACAACTTATGGGAATAAGAGACTTACACTAAGGGAGTCCTAGATAAGCTATGGCAACCTAAATAAGCCCTAAAATAAGCTGGAAATTACTTAAGCTATATTAACAGATTTATAAAAGGGCAGAAAAAGGGATACTTTGAGCCTAATTTAAGCTACTTAAATATAAGAATTAAGCTGTAAAAACTTGGGAGCTAAAAGGGCTACCTATGGGCTTATTAAAACAGCAAAAAGATCTAGTGGTAGTTAAGCTAAATTGCAAGAAATAAAGGGCTGAACATTGGTTCTAGCACCAGGGGAAATCCAACAATGAGCTTAAGGGTACTCTTGGGCTTATGAAAATAAGCTCTTAAGAGCTTTTTAGCCAAATCCAAATCCAAACAGATTTACAAGACATATGATTAAGCTTGATTCCAAAATTTGGTTTATAAATGTTGACTTTTAAGTGCTGAAATTTGGGCTTAAAGTTGACTGTTTTTAACAAAAGTACACACATGCACAAATTGTAACTTGGCTTATGGTTGTATGACAGAGTAAAGTGGGTGTTTCTTTGGCTATATATGACTAAAATAAGCACAAGAAGATGATGCTTAAGCTGTTTAAACAGCTTAAGCTGTTTAACACAATGTGGCTTATAGATTTTTGACAGTTTGATCAAAGGATCTTAAAAAACTAATTTTTTTACTAAAAAGTTTGATTAAGCTAATCTAAATAAGCCCACACACTCAGCCAAAGTTGGCTGAGTGAGTATGACCTATTGCAACACCCATTTGACCCATTTTGGGGTCTAAACCAAACACCCCCTTAATTTATAAATTCGGCTTCTTTTTAGCTTTTTAAAAGAAAATTACAAACCCATATGACCCATTTTGGGGTCTAAACCAAACACCCCCTTAAGTATAAATTTTGCTTCTTTTTAGCTTTTTAAAAGAAATAAAAGGGTGAAACAAGTTCATAAGCTGAGTTTAACAACTTTTACACGTTTTTATATAAGTCTAAACAGATTAAAAGGGTTTAAATAAGATTTTAAATTCTTGACAATGGCTATATCACAAAAACTCTTAACTTTTATTAAAACTGAAGATGTTACAACATAAAACTTTTAAATGAACTGAATTACACTTAAATGCTTAAAAGAAAGACTTGGAATTAAATTTAACTAAATATACTATACAAATAATGGTGTCCTTGACTTCGGCTTGGTCTTCTCCCTTTTATAGCAGTCCAAATGACTTGGGCTGTGTTTGTTTGTGAGAGTAGAAAGCAATCCAAGCACTCCTAGCCCTCCTTTGGCCGTTCATCATTCTCCAGCCATGGATGGGGGGGGGGGGTTGAGGTGATTTCCAAGTGGGAATGGTATAGGGGCAGGGTAAGTGGAAAAGGTGAGGAGTGAGCTGGTAGCGTTTTGGGATAGTGGTATTGCAAGATAACCAGTGCGGAAAGGGCGTGGTTAGGTTTTGGCGGGTAAGGGGGCTGTACAGGGGTGGGTTGCCAGGGTTTAACGAAAAGAATGGGGAGAGCACAAATGGTCCCTCACTCTTTCTCTCTTTCTATTTCTCTTTTAATGCCGAAAATTAGTTATAAAAAGGAGTTTAGTAAGTGTGCACAAATGGCCTTGTGGTTTTTTACTAAGAAACAAAGAAGGTTAGGGACAATTACAAAAATGGTGCCTTGCTGTTTTTTTACTAAAAGAATTAAAGGGGTTTTGGTTAATTGCAAAACCAGCCCTTGTGTTTTATTTCTTTTGTTTTCTTTATAAAACAACTTTTCAAATACTGGCAATTTGGCCCTTTTCTCTTATTTTTTTACTTTTTTTATTATTAAAACAAAGTTTTAAAAATTTTACATTTTGGTGCCTCTGTTTTACTAAAAAAGAGAGGTTTTGGCCTTGTATTGGGCTTTTGGCTTGGGTCCAATAAGGTGTGTGGGCTTTGTGTGTACAATGGCTGAGATTGGCTCTTCAAAGTCTTCACAGTTTTCTGGCAATTGCACACAAATGGGCTGATGTAATTGATTAGAGGGGCCATTTGGTCTAACAGTTCTTCATAGATTTTACTATTGGACTTCCCGGCCCACAGATGGGTTTAGATTGCATTCACTAGTATTCTTCAAGTATTTGACTCTGAACTTTTAGAGCATTGATTTGGCACGTCTTTGAGATCCATTCTTGCTCAGGTTTTGTCATTTTGGTTGGTATTCTGTCTTTTTGTTGATATCCACTTCATGCACAATACAAATGCAAAACAAACATATATTTGGCAGTTTTTGTCTGTTTTTGGTCATTTAAGCTCGTTTTTAGAGGTAAAAGATATGTGTAAATTAAGCACATATCACTATGTGTTTGTGGCTTTGCATATGTGTTGATTTGTTTTAAATGAGTTAGAATAGGTTTGGTTGGATTTATAGGGCTGTTTGGGATCAGTAGCAAAACGTGTTGTTTTTCAAAATGTTTGGGCTTAGGGTCTGTAAACAAAAAAGTTATGGTGGATAGATATATTGTCTTGGATGATGTGATGTTGGCATGATAACACAATTATTATTTATTGAGTGAGATATGGTCAAAAAATACTAAAATGGGTCAGTTCTAGACTTTGGTTTAGAAAGCGTATTAAACACAGGTTAATGTGTTAAATGTCTTGGATTCTTCAATGCATGGGGTCAATACTAGACATCATAGGGAAGCTATAGCACTTGGCCCCACATCCATTGCTATCCTAGATTAGGAGTTATGATTAAAATGGCAAAAGTAAGAAATTCAGTCAACTTTCTGTTTTGACTTAGGGTTAGTAAAAATCTATTTCCCATGGATTGGTAAATGGTATGAGTGATTGGCTTTAGTTTGGAAAACTAGGGACTTCAAGGGATTTCCAAGGTGTAAAAACTCTGAATTTCTATACCATTTATAGATTGGTAGACTACAGGTCCCTAATCATTCGCAGCAAATGTCTCAGTATGTGCGTCTGTTTACGTCTTGATTAAAAATGACAAATGTGTAGATAACCATACCTAAAATTTGAATTAACGGCGAAATTTGGTAGATGTTTAATTACATATAAGAACAGGTCATATGTCATTTGGGAGTCAAATTACTTTAGTAAGTCAGAAGCAATGGTTAGCTATATTAGGAAAATATACATATATTCGTCAAACTTTTCTTACGTATTATTTTTAATTGGTATATATATATCTAAAGACGCGTCACCGTATTTTTAGGTGGTGCGTAAGGGATTTTATTATTTTCAAGAATCTTATCAAACTATACTTTGATCTTTTGATATCTCGGTTGAGTTCATCAGCCTCGCCTTTACTTTTATGTTTTATTGAAACCCGACGAGAGATGTACATGCTAGTTTTGAAAATTAAAACACAAGATTGTTTGGTATGCTGACCCGTTCTCTGAAATTATATTTTGCACGAGTACCTATCGATAAGTACTAATTTCCTGACCGCTTAATATGCTTGGATTAGCGACGCTAATACATTTGAGTGTGATCTTTTGGGGCTGGACATCCCGTCAGGGGTTTGGATCCATTGTGGGAACACACGTTGAACGGGACGATTGTGATTTAGATGAAATGAGGTATCATTAGCGGATTATACCTCGTGTGGGGGCAAAGAAAAGCTGTTTATTTCCATATGGTAATTTATCTACATAGTTGGTTGATGTTAACGCTTGAGGTGTCATGAGCTCAGTGCAAAATGCATATATAACTTGTTTGATCCATAATGTTATAAGATGATGTATAAAAATGAAAACTTGTGTTCATGTTATGATTTATGAAAACTCTATGAATTCACTCAACGTTTCGTTGATCTTTTTGCATGTTTTTATCTCAGGTTAATCAAGGATGATGGATGACTGGAGATTCACGTGGAGGCTTCTTGAGTGGTCTATGTTTGAACTTTTAAATACTTCCCCGTGCTTAAGATGTTATGATAAAATTTGTTGTGTTGTTGAAACACGATATTTATGGATGGGTGACTTTTGTGATTACTATGGTTTTAACCATATGTCGAATATGGATATTGTTTCAAACATGTTATTTTGGGACAATGTTACTTAGATTGTCTCTTTTGACTCGTTTCATTTACTGAAGTTATGTGTGATCGTACTATGAAGTAACAACATAATTTGTTCCGCTGTTGTTATTCAAAAATGGGGGTGTTACATTTATGGCACACATCGAGAGTTTAGATTAAAGATCAACTTTTCATCAGAAGCACTTTTGTTTGAAAGATATACCACATTCGAATGTGCTAGAAAAATTCAGTTGTTGAAACAGACATCGAAAGGTTTCAAAACCTACTCGTCCCATTCACTTCTGGAACAAGTTTGATTCATTAAAGAATCGCACCATCGTTTCGTTCAAGTTGTCACTAAGCTTGGATCTCTAGAGGATCTCACATGTCACCTACCAAGAGCTTGTTAAATGTTGGCTCTAGAAGGATTTCCATCTTCATTGTGAATAACTTTTGTATCACTCGGATGTTCTGGCAATACCACAAGGATAATGCGAAGGACTCTTAAAATCTCTTACTTCGTTTTCACAGTGTATGAGAAACAAGCACAATATGGATTAATGTCCTAACGAGATTTTTGGATGATCTCATGGCTCTAGACTCAATAGTGCATTTTTGGTTTTGGTAGTTGGAGGCTGGAGCGGACTGCCACCTTTTCAATATCATCTATATCAGAACGTGGGAGAGACGATAGAAATTGTATGATCTGTCGTCGAGAAATGAAAACAAGGAATCCTTTGAGGGATCTTGAGTGGCTAGGAGGGTGTGCAGGTATCACTGGGTCATGATACTTGTCTTCAATGTCAGCAATCAAACCATTGTGATTCTGAAGGCATTGAGTGACACGGTTTCTTGCCTAATGTTTAAGGAGGGCGCGGGGGATGCTTTCATTTTCACACTTTATCTTAACATTTCTTTTTCTTCTTCAACTCCATTTCGCAGTGCTTACCAAGGACTTCATTATAGTAACCTTTTTGGGATATTCCAGTACTTGCTCTATCTCAGTCCGCACTATTCTTTGTCTCACATAACTCCTCTTTGTAATCATTACATCACGGACTTCTACAACTAACTAGTGGATTGTACTGGTAGTTCCCTCCCGGCTTCTGGACAGGATAGTGGGAGAAATATACCCTAACCATTTACCATCCTTATAACTCCGACTACAAGTAAATACAGGGTGGTCTTTTGGTTACATTAACCTTCGCCATTAAACACCATTTGAAAATCAATCAAGGTACTTGTGATATAGAGTATCAATGCCTTTGTATCTTGATTGTTTAATTTTATGAAATGTGCTCCCCCTCAACATGTGCGTCGATATCGAGTGTAATTGTTTGGCCACATGGAGGGAGGAGTAACCTACTTGATCTTATTAGATCTACACTTTTATCAAATTTAATATTCTAAAAAATACATTCTCTCCCCTGATTCAAAAATTGCAAACCCTTTGAGAATTTAAGGATTCAAATTGATTTAAATTGTTAGAAATTTAGGAAGTAAGATATTGGTCTGATTATATACAGCCGATATTGGAACCTTAAATGCTCCCCCTTAATTAATGAGAGACTCTGTTAGTGTCATTTATGTGTGTTTATAAATTATTTTGAGTCTTAACGAGTAACTCAGTGCGAACACATTCATTAAACTTGACACTAACTCACTGATTACCACACTACTTATTGATGTACAAGATTGTGTATGAGACAGGACCTGAAATGTTCAAACCAAAACATGGCATAGTCAGTTTTGTACATGTAGCTATCTGTAGTCCGTCTCGAGACTTCAGATGGAAGTTGTCTTAGTTTCTCCCGAAACTAGGGCAATTCTTTCTTGAGAAGACACAAAAATTATTCGAAGTACACAAATAATTCAAAACCATACCAACATTAAAAGTCGCATTATGACCCCTGATGAGCGTATTTTCTTCTTACAAGATATTCGAATGATATATAATTGATACTCCAAGGTTAGCTAAGTCCGGAAGTCACAATTATCCCTTCTAAACAGCCGCATAATGATAATAACTAAGTCAACCTAAGTCTGGATGTTAACATTTCTTCCTGACAGGTTAATGACTTTCCTAAAGGAATCATCATACTTATCAAACCTATGTGTACCTCTTTTTACAATTACATTCTACTCCTTTGAAAGTAGCTTAGAGATTAACTGATAGGGAGATATAATCCGAATCAGAAACATATCTTCAACTTCAAGGCTTCTATTAAACTACATAATTATTTCCAACAAACCTAAGCACTTTTTAAACACTATGAGGTTGTTGGCAATATGATCGGGTGTAGTTAAAAGCCTAGTCACTAATCTTGAAATTATATTTAAGCTCTAGAAAGTTAAACAACTTATGACAATGAAAAGACCCTTGAGTTAAAAATCCCCCTTCAAATTATTGGTCCGATAAGTTAAAACTTTTTCAATAAATCTTCTGTGACTGTTGAAGTATAATTCATAAAACACTTTTCTCCCCCTCGAAACAAAGACACGTATTCTCATTTAAAGATCTATACTCTATGTATTCGGTGGTCGGATTTCTGAAATCTGTTTGTTAGTGTCGAATTGATTCTGATTTGATTAGAACATTTTTCAAATGATTAACCCGAACTTGATTTATGAAATCAATAATTTTTGAGAAAAAATCGTTCGGGTTATAAAACTTATACCAATGGCAATCTAGGACCTTTCTGATGTAAGTTCAGGAGCAACGTACCTAATTGCCATATGTTTCCTTTCTAAGTCCTAAAGGTTGAAGCACATAACATTCTAAAGTCTAAATGGGTTAAATTATTTAATCCCCTTTATAGGATTAGTTTTGTCAAACCTTTTCTGTTTATTCTTGATTATTCTCAAAAGATCGTTTTGAACAAATTATATAGGCACATTCTCACCCTCAAATATGTCCCGTTTTCACTATTTAATGAGTTGTAAGAACATTGTTGAGTGATAGAAAATCCTTTTAAAAATCTTTTTCTGATGAGAGGACTTAGACTGGACTGACTAAGTTTTGAAAGACAATACCTTTTCCACCCATGGTTAACACAAATAAATTTTTGAAGAATCATAGAAGAAAATTATATTTGTTAAAAAGAGAAGACTTCTCTTGTTTATCAAGAGAAAATGCAAATAAAGACGTACATTTAAACCGAGTGAATGGATATCAAGTAATCCAATGCCCGGGAGAACTTTATCACTCCGTTGTTAGGAACAACCGTCTTTTTGGCGACGTGCTTTCCTCATTTTGAAAACCGGGTTGCATATCAGAAATAATAGCAAGCCATTTTTGACATGTTTTGAAAAACATTTGAAACTTCTGTTCGAACTTTATTTACAGCACCGTGTCATTATTGAATGACATTTCTAACGCCGTAAATATTATCGATGCCAGAAGACATGTCATGAAAAACATATTTTTGGTATTTTTTGGTATTTTCTGATTTTATATTTTTGTATTTTGTTTTTGAAAAGTTTTATAAAAAAATGAAAATCTTTTTGTGTTTTTCTGGTTTTATATATTTACATATGATACATGAAGAGATACCACCATAACTCTTCAGTTGCGTCCGCCAGCTTTTTCATCGTTTCCGGAGACATGCTTTGCATTCCAACCTTTTTCATGAGAAATTCAAGTTTTTCTTGTCCTAAGGTTTGGAGAAGATATCTGCAAGCTGAAATTCTGTACCGACGAAGTAAAGCTCAACCACTCCATTTTCCTTTTGCTCCTTGATTTGCCTTGTTTTTCAGAACACCTCCCAGTTCATCTAATTTCACCTTATAAATCCACTTCAAGGTAAAAATCATCACTTGATCTGGACGAGGTACTAGCTTCCAAATCTCCAAATGTTCAAACTCATGGAGCTCTTCATGGCATCAATCCAACAGGATTTGGTTAATGCATCTTTATAACTTTTGTGTTCACTTGAAGAGAGGAGAGCATCATAGTAGCAGAACAGGGCTTTGGTTTGTAGTAGGAGTCTTGTGGATACCGGTCTGGAAGGATCACCAATAATCTTGTCAAGCGGATGATCCTTGGTCTATTTTTCGATGTGCTCTTGTGGTTGATTTACTGAATGCACGTAGGTTGGGATAACAATTCGGGAAGAGGATTCTTCAGAACTAGGTTCTGGAATTGGAAGACCAAATTACAGATCATTATCCATGTGTGCAAAACAATACCATGATCATCTTCTTCAACACTAGTAGGAATAACATGAGATTGTGCTTCTTTAATGGTTTGTGAGATACTTGTAGAAGGTGTATCTTGAACATCAGCTTCAAGAACAGGTTGAGCAACACTTGGTGAAGGATTAAAGTACTCATCAAACATTGGGCAAAATAACGTATCCCTGTCATTCTTTGTTGGTGGAACATTAGGTGTTGGAGAAGGAGGTTGTGGTACGAGCCCTGAACTGATAGGTCCAGGCATCATAAGTTGATGCCCGAGTCCTGGACTGATGTGTTCAGGAGCCGTATGACCATTTTCAAACATTAATCAACATGTAGTTAATTCACACTTCTCCCCCTCAAAAATTGCATATGAGGTTGCCATTTTTGATTGAACAAGTGAATAACGATACAGTCCAAGGTACGTTGACCCACTTGATAACAGAACGAGCATGGAACAAGCATGAGTCATGTTGATAAGAATGGTCAAAAACAAGAAGATTTCTCTTCTTCCGAAGATAAAGCGCACTGAAGCATACACCTTTCTTTTCTTTAAGGAACGGGGCCTGAAGAGTTGTCAGCAGACGCCATCTATCGTTGAAGAGCGAGGCCTGAACTGATGTGAACAGACGTCATCTATCGATGAAGAGCGAGGCCTGAACTGGTGTGAACAGACGTCATCTATCGATGAAGAGCGAGGCCTGAACTGGTGTGAACAGACGTCATCTATCGATGAAGAACGAGGCCTGAACTGGTGTGAACAAACGTCATCTATTGATGAAGAATGAGGCCTGAACTGGTGTGAACAGACGTCATCTAT
>BQNB010036190.1:0-50322 GCA_026074375.1 Tanacetum coccineum
CATGACCCAAACTGTTGTTGTCTTGAATGTTTTATTTAAAATTAAAGATGTTAAATTGCCAACCATCTTTGCAAGAAAAAAGAAAAGATGAAAATTATTAGCCCCACCAAAATATGGAAATTAATTGTGGTGGATTTTGGAGGTAAAGATGGTTGGCATTTTATCCGGATAAATATGAGAAAAATTGAAGTGAAAAATAGAGTAATGGGGGTTGGTATTAGTAATTTCTTTCATTCCCTTTGTAAAAGAAAAAAAAATATGAACATAATGTTAATGTCAATAATTACTTTCTTTATGGTCAAAGTTTCCTACGCTTGTATGATTATTGTCATTGCCCGTGCGATGCTGCGGGGCGTTAATTTTTTTTTTTGCTCGTTTATTTTTTCGGTCTCATGTTTAATACTTTTTTTTTTCTTATATGGACTTATTTGTTGGGCCTCATGTTTAAAAATTTATTTTTTTGGCTATTTGAGTTTTTTTTAATATAATTTTATGAGATTTGGGTAAATATGTGTTAAGCATGATTGTTCGCGCGTTGATGCGTGACATTAATTGATGCGAGGCGTTAAGTTTTTTTATTTTTTTTTATTTTGTGCGGGTTTATTTTTTCGGTCTCATGTTTAATAGTATGTTTTTTTATATAGGTTTATGTGTTAGGCGTCATGTCATGGGTATTTTTTGATATGAATAAATCAGTACTTTTGTTTTTTTTATTTTGTGCAGAGCAATTTTTTTTATATTAATTTGTGCGGGCCGGGTTTATTTTTTCGGTCTCGTGTTTAATAGTTTGTTTTTTATATATGAGATTATGTGTTTGGTCTCATGTCGCGGATATTTTTTGATCTCAATAAATAAGTACTTTTGTAATTTTGTTTCTTATTTTGTGCCGTGCAGTTTTTTTTAAGTTGCCAAGTTAAAGAAAAAGAAAAAAAATATCAAATAGGCCGGCCCAAAGTGGGAGCCCAATGGGCCGGTCACTGTAGCAACTACATCAAAACGACGTAGTTTTAACTCATTCATAGTAAAGATTTATTTTTTTTGGCTATTTGGGTTTTTTTTAATATAATTTTATGAGATTTGGGTAAATATGTGTTAAGCATGATTGTTCGCGGGTTGATGCGTGACATTAGTATATATATATATACTAGTGACAAATTTTATACTAGAAAAAATACAACAAGAATGACAAGAAAAAATATATAAAAAATGTTTTCAAGTAAATTAAAATTCCTCATCTTTTGGAGGCATTTTAATGCTCCTTATTTTGGGAATTCATGAAATTTTAAATTTCTTCATTTGAGATAGCATACGCAATATTGAAGAAAATTAAAATGCAAATGACATGAAATTCTTCAGATATACCCGAACCAAGCGCACCTTAAGGGTGTGTTTGGTTTGTGGTCTGGAAATAAATTTTCAATGTAGTTATTTGGTTTATTCTTTAGATATTTAGTTTTTGAGAATAATATGAGACTTACAAGAGCAAGTCGTTTCAAAATCCACCATCGGTAGTAGGACTCAGCAAAACCAATCGAAAAACCATACGATTCTCAGACAACCGAGTCGAATTCGTACTGATCCATTAACTGAAACCGACAATTTTTTGGTTCGTTTTCGGTTTTGTATATTTAAAGTTTTCGGTTTTGGTTTTGCTCGGTTCGGTTTGGGTTAAAACCAAGAAAAATACGTCTAGACTGTGTATTCGGTTCGGTTTTCGGTTCATGTTTCTCTCAAAATTGGTTTTCGGTTCGGTTTTTGTCGGTTCGGTCCAGTTTTGAACCGATGCTCACCCCTAATTGGTTGTGGGTTTAAAAACTCAATTTCATATCCCTAGCTATAGTAATTCCATAATACATTTTTTATACTTTTATAGGTGAAACCGACAAATCGCACCGACCCCTCAATCCAAAACCGCAAAAAACCAATAACCAAAGAAACCAAAACTGAAAAACCCGAAATTGGAAAGACGCTCTTATCAATGTTCGATTTTGGTTTCTATTAATATACGCGGTTACCCAAACCAAACCGTATTTAATACACATGTAGTTTTTAACAAGATATATTTTCGGTAAAGGGTTTTACCCTGTGTATAATGTATTAAAAACTCAAAATAATTCAGGTTACAGGTAAAATGTGGTTGATATTACGGTGACTACTTACTCCATAACAAATTTTTGTGCTTTCAGACTTCATAACTTTTAATGCGTTTAACACGGACATTATGCAAAAAAAGTCTTGGTTATATTTAATATATTATGGTTTTTTCTTATTAGTGATGAATATGTGTCTAATCTTTGTTAGATAGCTTTGTGTTTTTACAGGCAAGTCTTTATAAATGGGATTTTCATTGATTCCACAGCATCTTGGCTTGGGGTGAGGGGAAAAAGTAATGAGAAGTAAACACTCAGATAGGGTAGACCAAGAGAGTGAAATAAAAGAGAAGTAGGAGATTAGGTTTAAAACTAGTAAGAACAAGACGAAAAGCGGGAAACAAATGATGCACGCGGGAAAGCATATATAAAAAATAACACGGGATAAATATGAGAGGAGAAAAATGTAGAAACAAAGGATAAAAGCCAAAGCTTGTTAAGAAGAAAAATAGTGAGAGAGAATCAAAAAGAAGAGCGAAAGAGCACGCAAGAAGGGGAAAAAATAAAGAAATGCAAGAGAGAAGAATAAGATAGCTATATATAATAGAGATTATAGTCAGACAGGAAATATCAGAGAAAAGGCAATGAAAAAGAATGAAGGAGAATAGAAGAGGGAGAGTGGAAAGAAAGGAGGAAATAGTATGAAAGATACAAGTAAACTACCTGCTAGGAGCGTGAGTAAAGGGAAAGAGATAGACTAAATTAATGGAGGTGAAGGGGATAGCGAAGAGAAAAAGGATAAAAAATGAGATAGAAAAAGAAAAGTTAATAGGACGAAGGATACTGTTGAGGAACACGGTAGAGGAAGAGCAAAACAAAGGAAAAAGAATGTAATATCTAAATCCCAAAAAAACAAAGAGATAAAAGAGGAAGGTTAATGGAATTTATGGGTAAATATTAGACGAGGGAAAAAAGAAACTTAAGAAGTGAAATAGAAGGCATAGTAGAGCAAGAAGTCATTACATTTGATCGGTGAGTTTGCATGCAAAGTTAGGGCAACTAGGTGAGAAACTCACCGAGAGTGAGTTTAAGTTTTGTGGGGCCACACTGTTTTTATTAAATGTATTTTAATTGGGTGTGAGTGTGTGTATTTAATATGGTATATTTTATATAAAGTGGTATTTTAATGAAAGGTGAGTTTTAGTGGTAAATTGACTTTTTATTACGGTTAAAGGTGAGTTGTAAGGTGAGTTTTATTTGGAGAAAGAAAGTTGATGTGGCGCTGACGTGTCAGGTGAGTTTTTCACCACCACTCCGTCCAGCCTTAGGGTCGCGTATCGGATGGGAAATTTTTAGTAACTCGGATTCGGTTCGACCTGATTGCCCTGAGTAATTTTTTTTAAATATAAATTTTATAAATTTTCTATTTAGACGAGTAAAAAACAATTTATTACATTTTACTCATATTCGGTTTCTCCCGAACCCGAATGGACCTGACCCGACCCAAATTAACACGAACACGACTAACTCCGATGTACAAATACGGATTAGGGTCGGGATGACATAGCAACCTTTGACTTCACACTTGATCCTGGCCCGGCTCGAATTGACCGAACCCGACCAACCCAACACGACTAACACCCCTAGTGACAAATTTTATACTAGAAAAAATACAACAAGAATGACAAGAAAAAATATATAAAAAATGTTTACAAGTAAATTAAAATTCCTCATCGGAGGCATTTTAATGCTCCTTATTTTGGGAATTCATGAAAATTTAAATTTCTTCATTTGAGATAGCATACGCAATATTTGAAGAAAATTAAAATGCAAATGACATGAAATTCTTCAGATATACCCGAACCAAGCGCACCCTAAGGGTGTGTTTGGTTTGTGGTCTGGAAATAAATTTTCAATATAGTTATTTGGTTTATTCTTTATAGATTTAGTTTTCGAGAATAATATGAGACTTACAAGAGTAAGTCGTTTCAAAATCCACCATCGGTAGTAGGACTCAGCAAAACCAATCGAAAACCCAACCGAACAGACAAACCGAGTCGAATCGAATTGACCTAAACTGAACCGACAATTTTCGGTTCGGTTTTCGGTTTTGTATATTTAAAGTTTTTGGTTTTGCTCGGTTCGGTTTGGGTTAAAACCAAGAAAAATACGTCTAAACTGTCTATTCGGTTCGGTTTTCGGTTCATGTTTCTCTCAAAATTGGTTTTCGGTTTGGTTTTTGTCGGTTCGGTCCGGTTTTGAACCGATGCTCACCCCTAATTGGTTGTGGGTTTAAAAACTCAATTTCATATCCCTAGCTATAGTAATTCTATAATACATTTTTTAATACTTTTATAGGTGAAACCGACAAATAGCACTGACCCCTCAATCCAAAACCGCAAAAAACCAATAACCAAAGAAACCAAAACTGAAAAACCCAAAATTGGAAAGACGCTCTTATCAATGTTCGATTTTGGTTTCTATTAATATGCGCGGTTACCCAAACCAAACCGTGTTTAATACACACGTAGTTTTTAACAAGATATATTTTTGGTAAAGGGTTTTACCCTGATAAATGTATTAAAACTCAAAACGTTTAGGTACAGGAAATGTGGTTGAATATTACATTGACTATTACACAAAACACCATTTGTGCTTCAGACTATCAACCTATCATGCGTAAAACACGACATAAGCAAAAAATACATTGAAATCTATATGATTCCAAACTTGACAAGGAAAATCACATTCGAAAAAAATGATCATGGGAGTCAGGTTGAAGATAACAAAAAGGGCATTGCAACATGTTTAAGTTAGTGTCACCAGTAACATCACGTTATCATAATGCATCTTGGTCTTGAGTTTACGCTTCAAACCCAACTATACGTGTAATTCATGTCTTGGAATACAATGTGAAAACCAAACAATATGCAACCATTCCATTAACGGAAAACTAGACCAACGTATCTTTGGCAATCATCTAAACCAACCTTTCACGCGTATTAGGGTCTAGAAGACTAGAACACAACCTGAATTATGTTTAACACCGGGAATCTATAGTGCCAATTGTTAGGCCACGTCCAACTATCATTGTGAATGACATCAACTAGCTTACTCATCAATTGTAATCGGCCCTATGTACTTTACGACTAGACACCTAACTCATCAAAGGACTTTGAGAACACCATGTATCAAACCAAACTGAGATATTTCTACCATCCCCAATGTTGTACTATATGAACTCTCGCACTAAAGGACGAACTTGAAGTATTTTATGCCATCCCCAACTCATATCCCCTCTAACAGGGACATCTCGAAAGTTACGACTATTAAGTTGTAAGATGTATCCATTTAACCCAAAGAGATTTCTTTAAAGTTATAATACTTCAGGTATGCGTTGTCACACCCCTTCAGTGGCGGAAACACAGGATGCGATGATACCATTCATCGCACAAGATACAAGATCATACACTTTACAATTTACAATCATAAAACTTGAGTTTACTTACATTTTACAAGTTAAAAACTTGACAAACTACAATTATTAAAACCATCTCGACCCAGTTCCTTTGGGTTACATCTTTTCTCTTCCAATACCATTCACATATCTTTTGATTTGACACACCTGAAAATGATACTTGAAAACGTCAACAATAATGTTGGTGAGCTCGTAGGTTTGACCTTAAACCCAAAAGTTGTGCCAATATTTCAACAGTGGACAATAATGCTATATGACAGTGAATATATGCAAACAACCTTAGCATCACCGCTAATCAATAACCATATGTCACTTACGCACCTAAAGGGCCTACCAAGTGGAGCTCTAAAATTAGGGCAGGACCACACACAAACCTGGGTAGGCGTACCCATCCGCTCCAATAATCACACAAATACTGGGTAGGCGTACCCATCCGATCCAAACAATCATACAAATACTAGGATAGGCGTACCCCTCCGATCCAAACAATCATGCAACACATAATATTCACATAGCAGTCATAAGCACATATCTTGTCCCAAAAACAAAACCACATTTCGCACAGTTCAATTCAAAACATTTCAAAACATATTTGAGTATCATTTTCCCCCAACGGAAAAATAGTAAAAAGTGGGGCTACGAGAACTCACCTCAATCAGCAATCAAAAGAAACTGCACAATCTCAAATAAGGCAAAGCACAAACAATCTCTACGCAAGCGCATAATGTACCCGACAACGACCTAATATATACTCACTTTATCAATACTCGTACAAAATTATCTTATTGTACAAGTGTTTATCTTTACTCACGCAAATTCCTTATTTTCATCCCAAAATCTCATTTCAACTTCATATCATTCCAAACTCGTTATCTCGTATCGTTAACTTATTACAAAAACCGTCATCTTCATTACCAAAACCCTATCCCATTATCAAAACTTTATCTCGTGTTATGGTTGTGTGGTAATTACGCAAAAACGGCTCAAAAACACTTGGGCAAAATGCGACATCAAAACAGTACGATACACTCAATACCTTATATATTGAACGATACAATCGACCAAAATACTCCGCGAAAAACTGACGAAAAGAAATGAGTAAAAACTCAAGAGCCGAAGATAAATAAATCCACATCTCCGTAATCCTTACGCTAAATATATACATATATATATATATATATATATATATATATATATATATATATATATATATATATATATAAAATAAGATATATAATATAGATATATATATATAAGTATTTAATAATTTAAATAAAAATAATAATATTTTATTCTTATTTTCGTCTTATTATCGGGCTAACGGGGTAATTACAACGTCTCGTTACTTTAATACGTCCATGTCTACTAGTTCTTACCTCAACACTTAATCTTCCTTAAGATTCATCATTCATTTCCTCAATTAAAATCGATACAACGATTATTAATATTAAATATTTAAGAAAAAGATTTCGAGGAAAAATAAGCTATATCTAGCTTATTAAATAAGCTATATCTAGCTTATCACACGGTTGGGCCGGGTCCAAACCGTTTACTCTTATCCAAATCAAATAAGCTATATCTAGCTTATTAAATAAGCGTAGCTTCAAAATAAGCATTTTTTACGCATTTTTACAAAATAAAAAATTGTCACAACAACCATTTTATTCAAACTCAAAAACCTTTCCTTTCTTTCTTTTATAAGCCGACGCACAAACACCCCTTTTTTCCTTTTTCGTTTTTAAGTTTCGACCTTTTTGACCATCAACTTGTACAACTAGCGTCTAAACATCGCCATAATCATAAAAGTACAACTTTAAATCAAAGTTTTTGAAAAACTTACTCGTTTGACGAGTTTGGTTCGGTCGTGACGCGCGAATAAAGCTCAAAACCTTGTTTCTACAACCTGAAACTACTAGCTATCAACCAAATAATATATTTTAACCCGTGTTCTTGATAAAATCTTCAAAATTTTTGTTTCTTTTCTTCCTTGTGGCTCGTCCGAATGCAGAGAGAGAGGAAGAGATAGAAAATTTTGTTTTGATTTCAAAATGGTGCATGAACCAAAAATGTTTGGGGTGGTGTTGGTTATAAGAGTACTATGGGATATTTTAGCTTAAAAATAGCCTCCTTGTCCCCCTTATCCCTTAGGCGTCCCAAAGAGTATCCAAAGAGGGGCTTGGGTTTTCCTTTTTGTGTCGGGATCACTTAAAAGCTTAATTTTCATATCTTTAAAACGTCAACCAAACTCGGTTATCATTTCTATTGCGTTTAAAATCATTTTCCATAAACTTAGGTTATTCATACGACACCTATCACATTAAATTGCTACAAAATCCATTTTGAGCCGTTATCGGCCGACTCCGGACCAAAAACATAAATTTTTGACAAAACTCAACTGAACCTCGCTCATCCATTTAAAAATGCTTCACATCACAAAATATGGCTTAACAACTTATATTCACCCAAAATTTCACCTTTTCACGACTATTTCAGTCTTTTACTGAATTTCACGAAAACAACCATTTTCTGATAACTTTCAAATCTCACACTCACGATTTACGTTTTAAACCACGTTATTATATCATAATGAATTTATTAAATGAATAAACCCATTTACACATTCCCAAACTCATTAAATCTCCACACTTGAATAAACTGTCGTGCCGGTACGCGCTGCGTGACGATTTTTCGCTAAACGCGGGAAAACTTCCCGGAAAGCACAAAAAACCTCAAAACCACTCTAAAACAGAAAAATGAATAAAAAATGATTCATTTACGAACTTAATACTTCATCAAACTCCCGGTTAAACCAAAACCGTTTTTACGCAAAAATAGTCAACAAAAGTCAACTTTTCAGCTTTCATCAGGAAAACTGACAAGATCGAAAGACTTCAAAACACAAAGCTATAATATTTTATAATACTTAACCCTAGGAATATTACCGGTTATCACATGCGTGGTCATTAACGCATTGTTAAACATATTCAAATTTTGAATTCCCAATCAACCTTTAGTTTTTGGTAGACAAACCACATCCCACGAAACTTTAGCCTTACCTCGATGCATTGCTCCTTGGCGCCAAAGAAAACCTCGCATAAGTTGTTCAATATCAAGTAAAATATGCGTAGGTAAAATGAAACCGGGAGCCCAATTAACATGCATAGACGATAATACATATTGAACAAGTTAGAGCCTTCCCACAAAAGAAATGGACTTGTTCTTTCATTCGCCTATTCGGTTTTGGACTTTCTCAATGAGCCCTTTGTAATCTCTATACACAAGTCTAGTGGAAATAAGAGAAACACTGAGATACTTGACATGGAGAGTACCATCAATAAAATGGCATAATATTCAAAATAGCATTACAAGAGTAAGTCGTAATATTTGGTAAACTAGGAATAAGGCCCGAAATATTCTTGAGATCCTAAGAGCATCCTTTATGACACTAGTAGAATCGATATCACCATGAGCAAATAAGAAAAGGTCGTTTGCAAAACATAGATTAATAATATTTTGTTTTTAACCACTTATGATAGTATTCGAACAACGCATATTTATGGACACGCCATTAAGAAATGAGAGATAAAACCTGCATAACTAAAGTAAAAAGGTACGAGGATAATGGATCACCTTGTCGAAGCCCTCTTTTAGCTTTAAAAAATCTGTGTAGCACTCCATTAATATTCAACGCGATGGGCGTGGTCGAAACACATTCCATAATCCAAGATAGCATACGAGTATGAAAACCAAATCCCATTAGCGTCTCCTTCAAAATATTTCAATCGACGGTATCATATGGCTCTTGATCGAATTTTGAAAGTACAAAAAGTGTGTGTTAATAAATATATTCGCTTTAAAACGATATTTCTATTTAACGATTTTTATGTTTTGATAATTACAAATAGAACTTCATACTACGTAAATAAGTTATTGGTCGTAAGTTTCCGTCTCGACGTCAAATCACTTAAGGTATGAATATGGTATTATAAGACTTGCATAATGATCAAAGAAAATATTTTGACATGCATGCTAGATTAATTATTTGCATAAACCCATGTAAGCTTGTTTACATCTCTCCTAAACAAATGATTTCAAGTAATCACTTACTTAATAATTACCTAGTTGCATTAGTGTAACACCCCCAGTTTTGAATAGCAGCGGAAGCTAGACGAGGGTATTACTTCATGACACACAGTACATGTTACAGAAAACAATTCTAAATGAGACGTTTTGAAATACATTATCATTCGAATAATGCAAAATATCAGAATTTGATACAAGGTTTCAAAAGTTTCATAATGTACATAAGTAGTACATAATAAAATTTTAAAGCTTTATCGAACGATAATGTTATGCAAGGTCTTCAAAACATTTTCGTGCGCCTTCAGTGTATGCTCGTTTATACCTTAAGGACCTGAGATAAAACATGCTGAAATGTCAACACAATGATTGAGTGAATTCATAGTTTTATGTAATGGACAATCAAGTTTTCAGAGTTATACTAATAATTGCAACGAATACAATCATCATATAAATAGATATTATTGCATCTAAGCTCATGGCACTCAAAACTGACAGTATATATCAATAATGATATATAGGATAATAATGGCCCCGTGTAGGTAATTGCCATATACCTAGAGTTACAAATATAGTGCATTTGGTTACCTACCCGGCTAACACAAACGGGATTCGTCAATCCCGATAAACCTATCCATAATATTCGCGTTCACACACAAGTGATTAATGGTCCATGATATGGGGGACTTATAGCATGAAGGGACTTAGACACAAGCAATAATATATTCAGGAAAGGCATACAGTTTTGCAATTAATTGTCCGTAAGTAGATGTTTTAGCATGTATCTCCCTCGCGGGGTTTATAAAGCATGTAAATAAGTAAAGGCGAGGCTATGAACTCACCGTAGTGATCAGTAGTGGATTATAACGATAGATAGTGTATTGCGAGATCACGAGCTTTAACGATGACCTACGAAAGTATAGTGATCCGTGCTTAAAAAAGTAACTATAACTTAAATTATTTACTTTGATTATACTGTTGTACATAGATTCTTAAGTTTTATATCATGATAGTATACCATTAAAGTTTCGTTTGGCTATTTGCCTTTTATAAATAACATCATACTATCGTTCGGGCTATCAAAATTTAGAGGTCATGTAGTGAACGTGTGAGGTGCAGACACTTTAAATCGTAAATCCACAACTCGTCGATAAGTTATATGTGAAAGAGTAATTAACGAGATAAATGTTTTATGGAAACGTTCGTTATGTTTCGTTAAGGACTCTTGGTAAAATGTGAGTGACATAAAAGTGGTATAAGTGAAAATGGTTCAAAATGGCCGAAACATCATTAAAGATCATGGCTGTTTTTGGACAGCCAACAACAGTCCTGGTGAAATGGTCATCATTTTCAAACCGTGACTTAGATTAAGCTCAAACTAGTGAGCATGATTAGATATTTGAGTCCTCTACAACTTTTAGTTTTTACATATTAGTGGGTCAACTATACAAAAAATCTGGAGATATTAGCCATTAACTACAGGTAGTGCAGAAGCTGCGCACCTTGCCATTTAGCTATAACTAAATTCAATACCGTACTTCGTATCGGTCGAGCACCCGGAAAAATGATCAGAAGAGATTAAGGGCTAATTATCCTTATATATTTTTACCTAAGGTTCAATAATATACCTGAGTTTTCCCAACCATAACGTATTATCAACTGGTCAAATTCTAAAAAATAGTAACCATGAACTAGGCATGTTTAGTGCTATCATTGATGGTGTAAAAATTTATAGAAAATTTCTAACTATTACCATACTTACAGATACTTGAAAAATAGCATCTCTGGGCTCAAACTTATTGTCTCAAAGGAGTTTTCTAGACAAATTTTAATTCAAAGAACAATATGTAAGTTTAACTTGTGTTTTAACCATGTACAACATATAATCAATTCAAAATAACTTATACAAGATATGAACTATACAAAAGTGAAGAAAAACATGGAAGCTAAACATAATTCTTACAAGTTTTTTGATGAAAAACTACAAAACACAAGAACAATCTATCCTAATTCTTCTGGTCTTCAACCCACTTGATTCCCTTGATTTCAACCTTTCAACCCTTGTACTATGTCTTGTATAACACTTGATTTAACCAAAAGATCTCCAAAATAACACCTAAACTATGTAGAGTTCACTATAGCCTTCATCTTCCTTGTACTATTTGGTGCTTGAAGTTTAACTATGGATGGTGTATGGTGATGTGAATGGAGGTGGCACAAGAGAGAAAAAAAAGAGAGTGGGATTAGCTTTTGCTCTAGTGTCTTTATTATGTATAGATTTAGCTTATATATCAACTAGGGAAACTTAGTAGTAAAGAAAACAAGTACATGTGTTTGTTTTCGATGACAAGGAGTACTACACAAGGCCACATGACCTTGTGGTGCCACCTATACGCCACCTCATGGTGAGGTGGTGTGGTGTTTGGTTGCTTGCTTGTCAAGATAAGTGTAGATTTTACGGGGTTTAATTTGGTCCCGGTAATTACTAATGTTAAGCCGTTAAGTCACGAAACTTAAAGTCGGGTAACATAAAAGTACTATGCTTATAAAAATGTTAAAACTTATCAATATACCCTAACTAAGTATATTAGATGAGTTATAAGTTTAACGGAGTACATAGACGTTGTTAAAACCTATAAACGTAGGTTTAAGTTCGCGTAAAATGTAAAACGTACAATGTTTACATAAAATGGCAAAATAGCAATAGTACATATGAAATATGACTATAAGAAAATAAAATGTCTAGAACACCTAGACTAATCATAGTCTAATATTGTTTACGATTTAAGCTTACGCGATTGAATTTACATAATTACTTATAAAAGTAATATCATTTAAAATCAAGATAATAATAAGTGAAAACGAATAGTTAAATATTAACCTGAATTATACAAGTTGCTACAATTAGTGAATAAAACAAAATAGGATTAACCAAAAATAGAAACAATCTTTCAATTCTTAACAAATCTTTCCAAATCTAACAAAATTTTCTATTTTAATGTTAAGAAATATTTTGTTTGTAGAAGGTTGTACTAAATCAGATATTTAAGTACTATTAGAAGATTTTGAAAAGATTTTTGGTTAACCACAAAATGCCAAAAAAACTGCTATGGTAGAGGACAGATCCTTGATATTACAAAGACGAATCCGTGACTCAAGGATTTGTCGATCCGTGAGACACCCGAACTGTACCAGTACTGCCTATATAAATAGAAGCTTATTGTATTCATTCTAGTTCACCCTTTTCCATCTTCTCTCTAGCATATACTTTCTCATAATCATTTTCATGCATTCATATATTCATTCTTTGATCATTATACTTGTTCTATAACCATTACAAGTGATCCAAGCATTTCTACTTTCTAGCAAGTGAAGAACACCAAGAAGATATTCAAGTTTCAAGTGTTACTAGTCTTACTGAGTCATCACATTGTTGTGATTTTCATTTAGTCCACCATCATCCACCAAAGTTAAAGTCATACACCTTAGACTAAACTTGTTAGTTTACTTTATTTAACTGCAAGCAGGCCCGATATTATGTTTGGTGGTTTACTTTATTTAACTGTAAGCAGACCCGATATTATGTTTAGTGTTTAACTACAATTCGTGAAGGCATATTTAGATATATTAGGGGTACGACTCACTTAGGATCATGGTATCCAAAGGTAATCGGCCTAGATACTATAGTTTACGCCTACTCCGGTCACTAGTGACATTTGTACATTCATGGAATGTTTCTTAACGTCCTGGTTCTCTAAGAAACAAACTGCCCTTTCTATCTCCACAACCGAAGCAGAGTACGTATCCGCCAGAAGAGCATGCCAACAAGCACTAAGGATGAAATAAGCTCTCATCGACTATGACATTCGACTCGACAACATTCCAATCAGTGCGACAAAAAGGTTCCTTCGACTTAAGTAAAAAACTCGTTGAACACTCTCGTACCAAACAAATATAAATACGTCACCACTTCCTTCGCGACAACGTCCAAAAAGGCAACATTTCTATCGAGAAGATTGCGTCCGAAGATAATATAGCCGACATCTTAACTAAACCACTAAAAAACAAATTATTTAAGATAAGGACTAGGTTTGATGGAACACATTTCATAAATCTTTGATTTATTTTCTTTTAATGAGTGAACGTGAGGGCTTAAGCGGATTTCGAGTATGATGTTAATTATTATTCAAATGATAATTAATCTCACTATTCAATCTAATTGCAAATCTTGAGTATGAGCATGAAATCGAGATCCTAATTTATCTAGATCACAAAAATATCAATAATATGACCATACATATTTTTCCGTATCTATATGTTTAACCACTCTCTGTTATTACATGAAATTACGAAATCGATTCTAAGACGATAAAAATATTCATCGGATTACAACTCACACTTGAATTGAAGATGTTTGATTGAGTCTACTTGTTCAAATGGTTGTGTTCCTAGATATTGTAGCATATCGTATTTTACGGTCAATATTTTAACCGAGCTCTAAATTCCATTTTTAATTTTTAAGGAATTTATTATTTTGTTTTTTAGCCGTTTTAACGAAAATCATCGTTTTAGCTAGTTGCGAAGCGTGCCTTGAATATTTATCTATTTTAACGTTGAGAAATCAATAATTCTATATTTTAGCTTCAAAAGCTTATTTATTTTTCATTTTATTATTTTTCATCTTTTATCTGCGTTTGGCCGAAAGCGCGTCAAAATAGTATTTTTACAATTTTTAATATTTCAATTAAGTGTTTTAAAAACAAATATTGTGGTATAAATATAAAATAATAATAATAATAATAATATAAAATATAAACATAACATATAATCCAAACACTCTTTTTAATTGTTTCTTTGTTTAGACTCCATCAAAACTAGAAACCAAACACCCCTTTTATCTTTTAATTATCTCCTACAAAATCCTAAAACAAACACTCCCTTATATAAAGATTTACCTATATAAACCTTTGACTCTTTTATAAAAACACACACACATAACACAGATAAAAAAAATCGGTGTCCCTCCTCCTCTCTTTACTGTGTTCGATACACACACACCCAAACCACCAAAAATCTTCATCTTGATTCTTAAATCACTCCCATTTAACCCCAAATCATTCCTAAATTAATCCCCACCATTCTTTATAACCTCAAATTAATCATGCAATGGTTTTTTCAAGATTTATGATTTCTTGATTTTTTTCAAGATTTTTGATTTTAGGGTTTTGTTCCAATTGGGTGCAATTAAGGTATCTAAGGTTTGATTACTAGTGTTTTTCACAAGATTTGAGTAGAAAAATCAAGACTTTTGGTCCTCTCTTGCTCCTTCTTGTTTTCGGCCAAGACACCAAAACCACAAGGGTTTGTGGTTTTGACCAATTACTTGTTTCCCTATCTTCTTGTAAGTATTTTCTTTGATTTTGATTTGGTTTTAAGTATATATGTGCATGCATGTTGATTTTGATAATTAGGAATCCATGGTTAATTTGTGAAAAGATGATTTTTGATTCGTGAATATTTGAGGATGATCAAATGGTTTAGTAGTGATTATAGGTTAGTGTGGTTATGTTGAATGCGAAATTGGTGTGAAAAAATTAAGATTTGCGAGGGTTTGTAAATCCTCAATTAGACCAGAAAGTTTAGGCTTCATTCAGCAAGATGAGCGTTGTTGTAAACTGAGATTTAAAAGATTAGTGTGGTGGTGGTCGTTATAATGAACGTGTGGTAAAAATTTGAGCTTCCAACTCTTAAAAACGAAAAAGATATGGCATTTTGAAGTGTGAAAACTAAAGCGGCAAAATTCTGCACACACTGTTTTTGCGCAGAATTTTGGTCCATCTTGCGCGAAGTGTAATTTGGTCATGCCAATAGCTTTACTAGATTTGCAGGACCTTATGATTAAGTCCTTCGAGTCTACTTTCCAACGAACTAGGCCTCGTCGATTTTCAGAGT
This sequence comes from Tanacetum coccineum, assembly GCA_026074375.1. Taxonomy (NCBI): domain Eukaryota; kingdom Viridiplantae; phylum Streptophyta; class Magnoliopsida; order Asterales; family Asteraceae; genus Tanacetum; species Tanacetum coccineum. The sequence goes on from BQNB010036190.1 coordinate 15,601, forward strand.
GTAAAAGCGAGTCAAACCCTTTGTACAAGATTAAGTGTCAAAACTGTGTTTGCTGTCCAGAAATTCGATTGTAAAGATGCTGTGTGCAGGCGGGTCAAAACTTAATATTTTTCGACGAAATTTAAACAGTAGCATCTTCATAATATGTATGACTTCCCTGAATGTTTCCAGAATTTTATGTAAGGTTTAGATAGGTCAGATAGTGCCAAACTTTTGCAAAGTCCAGCAGACCCTGTTTTAGAACAACTGTCATTGATGTGTCTTTCATAATAAGATTACTTAGGCTATGGCTTATGGGTGAATTATGGTAGTTAAATAACATATAAGGGAAGTTTAAGATGGAAAGAGATCGACTAGTTCGACCATTTAGCGTTCCATTAAGTAAGCCGATCGTTTAGCTAAAACGGATAAAATTTCAGAAAATGTGTAATCGATAGAAACATTAAGTGATGTAGTCCATGGATTCCAAAGTATCATTTTCATGCACATTATATATATGTACATTGAGTTGCGTATTTTATATAGACCGCGTATCAATCGCATATTATTTTTATTAATAGGTCACGGTTGATTGTCGGCGTTCGTTTCTATCCATGTTTGGATATCTTGATCACATCTTCTATTCTTGGTGAGTTCATAACCCCACCTTTTCTTTTTAATGGTTTTTATAAACTGTTTTCGGGGTGAGAATACATGCTCGTTTTACTATGAAAAATTATTGATTTCTACTACTTAAGCGTTACATGACTATTTTTACTAAAGCTTTTACTTGCATACTACATGACTTTTAATACATGGTTGTTTATTCCGGAATTTACTAAAGCTTGATGTGCTTACTACATGATTTGAGATCACTGAATTCTTATATATAAAAACTGAGAGTTTTGAACACATTACTTGTTTTACATTGGACACAAGTGCTTTCAAACTGTAGGCTATCCAGATTGTTGACTGAATATTATTGTCTAGATTACCACAATGCCAATTAAGTCCCTTTTATCATGAACCGTTAATTACCTTGTAGGGGTAAGCGCGAATGTTGTGGGTAGATCTATCGGGATTGACAATCCCCGCCTTGAATTTCTGGGCACAAGTTGGCCATGGTGCATTTAACATGGTGAGGACAGTTATGGTGTTTTGGCATACATCCTATATACAGTAAGGGCACAAACTAGTTAAGGTTTTGGGGTCATGAGCTTAGTGCAATAATACATGTTTTGGACTACTGAATTTGTTTCGTAGTCTACTTTTACTTAAATCTTGTGGTCCACTACTGAACATTACTTGATCTATTGAATCACTAATTGGATTTCAGAAATAATACTTTGAAAATATTGTAACGCTTCTTTCTTACTGAAATATTTCTTGAATTATTTCAATACTTTTTTTTACTTAAACCTATGAATTTACCAACATTATTGTTGACGTTTTTGCATGTATTTTCTCAGGTTATATTTTGCTAGCTGAGCATTGGGAGCATCCGAGTCACATGGATATCAACAAAACTCAAGGACTTGGTTTTTCTTCACATTCGATAACTATTTTTCCTTAAATATACAAAATGATTCACGTTTGAAATCTTGTAATCTTGTTAAATTACAAATTATCGGGACCTAAATTTACTCTGATTTATTTAAATTGAATGTGACATTTTATTAAACGTCTCATTTGAGGTCGTTTTCTGTAACTTGTGTGTATGAACTATGAAGTAGCACCCCAAGTGGTATTCGTTGTTGTGATTTTGGGGGTGTTACAAACTGTATCAGAGCACTGGTTATAGAGAACTAGGTCGTTTTTAAAACCTAAACTATAACCGTTTTTCAAAAACTTTTAAGAATCTTTCACCATTGTCTGATATCCGCGCGCACTTGCTCCCAGGTAACTTATATGCTCCCTTTTGCATCCTTATTTCTATTATATTAATAATGAATATATAATGCTTGGATATTATTTTTCTCTCATACGTCTATCTTAACGACTCATATTATTTTCTTTATACGGTCGGGTTAATAAAACGCTGACCATTATGATTATCGCGATACTTCCTTTTTCTTATTTTCTCCCGCGAACGTCAATACAGTATTTATATATGGATGCGTGACATAAACAGATCTACTCTCCTCTCAAATTTGTTACGCTTACTTCAGGATCACCCCATCTATATACATATGAAGTAATTCATATAAGTGTTGCTATTTACAATACTTCATCTATTTAGTACTTTCGAGTGTAAAGTTGGTATTTTCATGGGAAAAATTTGGCTAAATTTATTATTGAAACTTTTGTCATTAATGAATAGGCTAATATGTTAGGTCCTAGTGGCGAGTTGGATGGAACGCCAACTCTTCCGGATGGTCGAGATACGACCAAAACCGTGGAAACAAACTTAGTGTGTACCCATAATTTGTAATGCAGATAGTTAGGCTTATAACTATTTTATTTGACTTGGAGGCTACTAGGTTTCTACTTGGGTAAAGGGTAAAACATATGAGGACCATGTGGTTCTTTGGATAAATCCGTAACTATTCCGGATGAATGAGTTACGACTAGAACGACCAAACTAATCATAAATTGTGGCCAGATTTTCAAAATGAGTTTGAGACCAATATTTTCATATTAAGTGCCCTATTTTCCAATTAAAACCTGTAGGATTTGGATAAAATTTAAACATGGGCTTTCATTTTGGGTCAAACAGAGTTATAAAATGGGAATTATGCTAAAAACGATAGAACAAGAAAATGTTTTAAATAATTAGATTTGGCACATGATGGTAAAATGATAACTTCACTTAGGATCTTAACACTTTGAGTATTTATCTTGTAATCTCAGCAAACTAGAGTCTAACATATTGTTTAAGGCGAAAACCGTTTGTTTATACCTATTTCGGATTTTGAAATATAGGTCCATTAAGTCAGATTGCAAAGAGCAGAAATATTTATGTAATGATAATTACCTACATATGTGTATAGTACTATGGTAAGTCTTAATAAGTTCTTTTTCTTTGATATTTTATGAGCGATGCGGTGATCTCTGAAACATTAACGTGACTTTATTTTATTTCCTTTTTGATAATATTGACATTCGGTGTACTTTGTTAAATTCCACTAGTTATTTTATTGTTCGACTCCGAGTTTGAACACTCTTCTTATGCTCTTGAATCGCGTAAATTGTTTTCATAATCCATCGTTCTGAAATCTTCCAGTTGATGGGAGTACGACTTCATCTTGTTATCTCGAATCGTGCCGTCTTTTGGCACTTACCTTTGGAACATGATGGACTAACGTCTCATTACTCTTCTTGTTACTTCTTATGATTTTGAAGAATCATGCCGTCAAGTAGACACTCCTTTTTTACTTATTGTAACATTGTTTTGATATTGTGTTTTGTGTCGGCCATGCTTAAGTAGGATGATTTATAATCGTCTTATTGAAATGAATTGGGACGCTTCTTCATTTGAATAAGGAAATTATAAACCGCCGAACCATAAGTTTATAAATTATTACTTACAAGGATTGGGACGCCTCTTTTTGTAAGTGACGAATTATAAATGAGTGGGCTTATGTGTATCCGACATAGCGTGTGCTCGTTTGTGCGAATCATTCTTTGGGCTATGAATTCCTTTCGACTCGTAAATTGTTATATGGATTTTTTTCCAACTGTGGATCAACCGTCGCAAACCCAATGGAGATAAGTCGAATAGAGCACCGGGACGGCGCTCCCTTAAGGTGGGAAGACTGTAGCATCTCGTATTTTACGGTCAATATTTTAACCGAGCTCTAAATTCCATTTCTAATTTTTAAGGAATTTATTATTTTGTTTTTAGCCGTTTTAACGAAAATCGTCGTTTTAGCTAGTTGTGAAGCGTGCCTTGAATATTTATCCATTTTAAAGTTGAGAAATCAATAATTCCATATTTTAGCTTCGAGAGCTTATTTATTTTTCATTTTATTATTTTTCATCTTTTATCCTCGTTTGGCCGAAAGCACGTCAAAATAGTATTTTTATATTTTTTAATATTTCAATTAAGTGTTTTAAAAACAAATATTGTGGTATAAATATAAAATAATAATAATAATAATAATAATAATAATAATAATATAAAATATAAACATAACATATAATCCAAACACTCTTTTTAATTGTTTCTTTGTTTAGACTCCATCAAAACTAGAAACCAAACACCCCTTTTATCTTTTAATTATCTCCTACAAAATCCTAAAACAAACACTCCCTTATATAAAGATTTACCTATATAAACCTTTAACTCTTTTATAAAAACACACACACATAACACAGATAAAAAAATCGGTGTCCCTCCTCCTCTCTTTACTATGTTCGATACCCACACACCCAAACTACCAAAAATCTTCATCTTGATTCTTAAATCACTCCCATTTAACCCCAAATCATTCCTAAATTAATCCCCACCATTCTTTATAACCTCAAATTAATCATGCAATGGTTTTTTCAAGATTAATGATCTCTTGATTTTTTTCAAGATTTTTGATTTTAGGGTTTTGTTCCAATTGGGTGCAATTAAGGTATCTAAGGTTTGATTACTAGTGTTTTTCACATGATTTGAGTAGAAAAATCAAGACTTTTGGTCCTCTCTTGCTCCTTCTTGTTTTCGGCCAAGACACCAAAACCACAAGGGTTTGTGGTTTTGACCAATTACTTGTTTCCCTATCTTCTTGTAAGTATTTTCTTTGATTTTTATTTGGTTTAAGTATATATGTGCATGCATGTTGATTTTGATAATTAGGAATCCATGGTTAATTTGCGAAAAGATGATTTTTGATTCGTGAATATTTGAGGATGATCAAATGGTTTAGTAGTGATTATAGGTTAGTGTGGTTATGTTGAATGCGAAATTGGTGTGAAAATTTTAAGATTTGCGAGGGTTTGTAAATCCTCAATTAAACCAGAAAGTTTATGCTTCATTCAGCAAGATGAGCGTTGTTGTAAACTGAGATTTAAAAGATTAGTGTGGTGGTGGTCGTTATAATGAACGCGTGGTAAAAATTTGAGCTTCCAACTCTTAAAAACGAAAAAGATATGGCATTTTGAAGTGTGAAAACTAAAGCGGCAAAATTCTGCACACATTGTTTTTGCGTAGAATTTGGTCCATCTTGCGCGAAGTGTAATTTGGTCATGCCAATAGATTTACTAGATTTGCAGGACCCTATGATTAAGTGCTTCGAGTCTACTTTCCAACGAACTAGGCCTCGTCGATTTTCAGAATGTAAAAGTGAGTCAAACCCTTTGTACAAGATTAAGTGTCTAAACTGTGTTTGCTGTCCAAAAATTCGATTGTAAAGATGCTGTGTGCAGGCGGGTCAAAACTTAATATTATTAGACGAAATTTAAACAGTAGCATCTTCATAATATGTATGACTTCCCTGAATTTTTCCATAATTTTCTGTAAGGTTTAGATAGTCAGACAGTGCCAAACTTTTGCAAAGTCCAGCAAACCCTGTTTTAGAACAAGTGTCATTGATGTGTCTTTCGTAATAAGATTACTTAGGCTATGGCTTATGGGTGAATTATGGTAGTTAAATAACATATAAGAGAAGCTTAAGATGGAGGGAGATTGACTAGTTCGACCATTTAGCGTTCCATTAAGTAAGCCGATCGTTTAGCTAAAAATGGATAAAATTTCAAAAAATGTGTAATCAATAGAAACATTAAGTGATGTAGTCCATGGATTCCAAAGTATCATTTTCATGCACATTATATATATGTACATTGAGTTGCGTATTTTATATAGCTCGCGTATCAATCAAATATTATTTTTATTAATAGGTCACGATTGATTGTCGGCGTTCGTTTCTATCCATGTTTGGATATCTTGATCACATCTTCTATTCTCGGTGAGTTCATAGCCCCACCTTTTCTTTTTAATGGTTTTCATAAACTGTTTTCGGGGTGAGAATACATGCTCGTTTTACTAAGCAAATTTATTGATTTCTACTACTTAAGCGTTACATGACTATTTTTACTGAAGCTTTTACTTGCATACTACATGACTTTTAATACATGGTTGTTTATTCTAGAATTTACTAAAGCTTGATGTGCTTACTACATGATTTGAGATAACTGAATTCTTATATATGAAAACTGAGAGTTTTGAACACATTACTTATTTTACATTGGACACAAGTGCTTTCAAACTGTATGCTATCCAGATTGTTGACTGAATATTATTGCATAGGTTACCACAATGCCAATTAAGTCCCTTTTATCATGAACAGTTAATTACCTTGTAAGGGTAAGAGCGAATGTTGTGGGTAGATCTATCGGGATTGACAATCCCCGCCTTGAATTTCTGGTCACAAGTTGGCAATAGTGCATTTAACATGGTGAGGACAGTTAGGGTGTTTTGGCATACATCCTATATACAGTAAGGGCACAAACTAGTTAAGGTTTCGGGGTCATGAGCTTAGTGCAATAATACATGTTTTAGACTACTGAATTATTTCGTAGTCTACTATTACTTAAATCTTGTGGTCCACTATTGAACATTACTTGATCTTTTGAATCACTACATGGATTTCAGAAATAATACTTTAAAAATATTGTAACGCTTCTTTCTTACTGAAATATTTCTTGAATTATTTCAATACTGTTTTTTTACTTAAACCTATGAATTCTCCAACATTATTGTTGACGTTTTTGCATGTATTTTCTCAGGTTATTATCTTGCTAGCTGAGCATTAGGAGCATAGCAGTCGCGTGGATATCAAAACTTTAAGGACTTGGTTTTCTTCACATCCGATAATTATTTTCTTTAATTATAAAAATGAGTCATGTTTAACGCTTGCAATTCTTATTAAAATTATTAGGACCTGCTTTTACTCTGAAATTTTAATTGAATGTGACATTTTATTAACGTCTCTTTTGAGGTCGTTTTCTGTAACTTGTACTTTATACTATGAAGTAGCACCCCAAAGTGGTATTCCGCTGTGTTGTGATTTTATGGGGGTGTTACAGATATGGTCAAGTAAATCATGCTAACTTAACACACTCGAAGTAGGCTTGACGACTTAAGATTTTTCATAGTAAAAATCATAAGCATTCCAACTTGTTAAGCAAGAATTGGACGTCATAACCAAAATCCAAACCGAGAGCCCTTATAACATATGTAAGCTTCTCTCAATACCCAAAAGCTAACATCGTTGCCCGATTAACGGGGAATCTTGCAAATCTTATACAACCTAGAGGTAATTAATAATGGTACTTAGTTGTTTTAACAAAATAGTGTGTGGTTAACTAGAAATTGCAAAACCACTAGGATTAGAGCGTGTTTTTGGTTGGTTTGTGTAATAGGGAGTTAACTAGCTTCTTGCCTATTAATACACACTATATTCACCAATATTACACTATTGAACTCACCATACACTAAACACTCTCTATCTTTGCTCTCTTCTCTGTTCCGAACATAAGACGCAAATCAAAACACTTTCCCTTACCCACACTTCGAGTCACAACAAACCCCTAGGAGATCATACAAGTGCACAAAAAGATACACGGAGACTAGGTTAGGAGTTTACAAAGCTGGAAATTTAGGGTTTGGTTAATTTGACCGTTGCCTTACAAAGACGGTTTTCACATTTGCTCTGTTATAATATGTACCAAGATCTCTTGGGACTCTTGTAATCACAATTGAACACTTGAAAACCTATTAATTCATTTATATATCGTTTCTTTGTTATCTTGTCATTGTGTCACGTTAACATATAAAAGAATGCTAACATTGAAAACATGCACGACAACGCACATATACATGTTCGAATAATACTTGTGTGGTGCTAGAACATAGTAAGAGTACGTACAAATGATTGAAAATGACTAAGCATATCCATTTAACATCGGGTAAAGAAACCAATGTGGAAAACAAACTTTTACACTCGAAACCAATAAAAAATATGCGTAACTTTTATTCTATAACCAAGATACTATGGCTTAGGGAGGGGTATGTGACCCATTTTAGCGTACTTACTGTGATATTTGACCGACCCATATGTAAGCTAATCAAACGAAATGTGGGTTACTAGACTGTCGATACATTACACTTGCTTAGGGAAACTAACGGAGCAACAATAGGCCTTGTGAAATCTAAACGTGCTCTACGGTTTGGGGCCCCCAACCGCTTTCAATAGCCCAAAGGGTGGGAATGTAAGCTCATTTTTAAGGGCCCTTCATTCGAGCTTATGTGGGATAGGGAAGCTTATTAAACTATTGTTATACTCGACAAATACAAGAAAGCCCTAAGGGGGCACGAACGAAAACCCTCAAACAAAAACAAACAACAATAAGCCTACCAAGTAGGCCACTGGCTTAATTATAAGTTACGATGCTTATTAAGAAACCTACGCGCTTGTTGAACTCACAAAGGTCTCTAAGATCTTTAACGCTAATGTTAAAAACCAAACCGGATCCTTATTGGGTTTGTTAGCCCATGATCGTGAACCAACAAAGCCCATAAGCCACAAATAAGCTTCGGCAGCTTATTTGTGGGCTTAACCAGCTTATGAGGCTTATTATAACCTTAGACAAGTTAATGGACCTAAACGGATTGAGCCCAAACGTGTATAACCCTTATCGGGCTCGCAATGGGGTCAAAAGCCCATTACCGGGGCCTATTTGCTTATTGGATAAGCCACGAAGTTAAGCCAGATTAATCAGACCCGAATAAGCTTAATGAGTCTAGAAAATAAGTTGTATAACCTAAGAAACCCTTTTTACAAACTTTCGGGTTGAGTTATTGGGCTAACGAGCCCAATAAGCTCAAATAAGCTCCCCCGAGCTTATTTTTCAGCTTATCAGTCTTTAATAAGCTTAAGGAGAGCTTATGTACTCGTGAAACTTCATTCGGACCATTAAATAGCTTATTGGACCTTAACGGACCTAATAAGGCTCGTTAAGCCCAATAAGCATAAATAAGCTCATCCCAGCTTATTTATAAGAAGTCTCAGTTTCTATGGCTTATTTGAAAGTAATAAAACCAATTGTCACTTGTTAGAACTTAATCGGGCTTAAAATGTGATTTTTACAAGTTAAGGGACTAAATGTGTAAACTTTGAAACTTGAGGGTTCAATTCTGTCAACTCACTGTTTTTGTAAGTTGAGGGACTGTTTTGTCATTTCTGAAACTTTAGGGACTATTGGGACATATAAGGACCTAAAGGGTAATTTGGTAAAGTTAAAGGACCAAATGTGTACAAGTGGAAACTTAAGGGTTTAAAATATAAAATAGTATATATTTTATAAACCCAGGGGCTGTTTTGTAATTATGGAAAACCTAAGGGTTATTTATAAAGTAAATTTAAATAAACACTTCTTGACATATCGGACGAATGACATCCGGATAGTATACCGGTTAACCTACAACTTAATAAGTAGGAATATTTATTAGTGACGTTTATACGTATACAAGATCATGTAAAATCGTATACCTTCCCAAAAGCCATCAAGTGAATACAAATTCAATAAACATTTGCACCACCACACAAGTGATAACAACATATATAAACTAGCAATTTATTATAGTTTATACATTGAGTCTTTAGCCTAAACTGTAGACTAAGACTGGCCGTATTTACTTAGGTATTTGACGGTGTGATTCATTTGCTATACTTGGATATATTATCATTTTCAGAGGGGAATATTTACAAGGTAAGTCTTCATAGGCTCTTGTTTTACTATTCTTTAAATGATTTTACATCTTTGGGGTGAGAACATGCTTTGTTTTACAAACTGGACGCAAGTGTACATTTTATACTTTGATTACGAGTTTGCCTAAGTAGCGATAACCCACTAAGCCCTATTATCATGAATTGTCAATTGCTAGATTGCGAGTGCGAATGTTATAAATAGATCTATTTGGGATGAGTCCCCCGTTGGGTGTGAGTAAGCGGCTCACTGTGAGGACGGTCTGCCGGACAACAAACGTATACCATGTCGGACTTGGGATGTTGAGGGTTAGAACATCATTCAGGGGCATTTATTGGCAATTTATTGCATCCATATACGTCGAGCTTCAGTGTCATGAGCTTAGGAAACCGTAATTACTTTTTATGATGTTTGCATCTGTTGCTTAATCATACACTTGGAAATCTTGCGAGCCTTACAATTTGATTTACATATAAACTCAATGAATTCACAACTTTATGTTGACGTGTGAAGCATGTTTTCTAGGTTAATAAGGCACTAGGTGCCAAAATTACATTGGGGGATTTCTATTTGAAGAGTCAAGTATAAAGATTTGGGAGTATTACATTTTGGGATAATTTGTTATAAAACCGAAATCTTTAGTTTTTGTTGTAAAAAAATTAAGGCCATAAGCTTTAATACAGAACAAGTATTTTGTTAAATCCAATGTATCTTTTTAAAACGACACGTTTAGTGTGTCGTTCTGATTATCTTGTTGCTATTGATTTATGAAGTAACGCCCTCGGATATTCAACAGTCCGCTGCGACCCAGATTTGGGGGTGTTACAACTGATAATCCCACATTTTCTTTGGGGTCACAAGTTGATCATGGTGCATTTAACATTGGGATTGTACTTTTTAGGAGGTAGGCAAAGCATCCTATACATTTGGGGCACAAACTGTTAAGGTTTCGGGGTCATGAGCTTAGTGCAATAATATATATTACTTTTTGGACTTGGTGAATTTGTTTCTCTTGTTTACACTACTTGAACCTTGTGGTCCACTACGGAGCATTACTTGATCTATTGAATCACTACTTGGATTTCAGAAATAATACTTTGAAAATATTGTAACGCTACTTTTCTTACTGAAATATTACTTGATTTATTTCAATACTGTTTTTACATAAACCTATGAATTCACCAACATTATTGTTGACGTTTTTGCATGTATTTTCTCAGGTTATATCTTGTTAGCTAAGCATTAGGAGCATTTGAGATGCGTGGATATCAACAAAACTCAAGGACTTGATTTTTCTTCACATTCAATAATTATTTTTCCTTAAATATACAAAATGATTCACGTTTGAAATCTTGTAATCTTGTTAAATTATAAATTATTGGGACCTGATTTTACTCTGAAATTTTAATCGAATGTGACATTTTATTAACGTCTATTTTGAGGTCGTTTTCTGTAACTTGTACTTTATACAATGAAGTAGCACCCCAAAGTGGTATTCTGCTACGTTGTTGTGATTTTATGGGGGTGTTACAGAGTGGTATCAGAGCACTCGTTATAGAGAACTAGGTCATTTTAAAACCCTAGCTCGATAAATCAGTTTTCTAAAATTTTAAGAGTCCTTCACCCATTGGTTCGTTATTCGAAGCGCGCTAGCTCTCATGTAATTTATATGCTCTCTTTTGCATCTTTATTGCTATTACATTAATAATTTGTATATAATACTTGGTTATTATTCCGCTCTCATACGTCTATCTTATGACGTCATATTAATTGCTTTATATCGGCCGATTATATATATACGTTGCTTACTCCGACTATCGCGTACTTCCTACTTCCTTATTTTCTCTCTCGAACGTCAATACTGGTATTATATATGGATACTCGTACATATATGAGCTACTCTCCTCTCAAATTCTTACGCTTATCTTCGGGATCACCGCCATCTATATATATAATAGTAATTCATATAAGTGTTGACTATTTATGGTTACTTTCGGCAATTTTTAGAACTTTCGAGTAAAGTTTGTATTTTAATGGGAAAATTTTGGCTTAAATCCTATTGTATCTTTGCCGCAATGAATAGGCTAATATTTTAGGTCCTAGTGACGAGTTGGATGGAACGCCAACTCTTCTAGATGATCGAGATACGACCAAAACCGTGGAAACAAACTTGGTGTGTACCCATAATTTGTAATGCAAATAGTTTGGCTTATAACTAATTTTATTTGAGTTGGAGGTTACTGGGTTTTTACATGGGTGAAGGGTAAAACATATGAGGACTGTGGTTCTTTGGATAAATCCGTAACTATTCTAAATGAATGGTTACGCTAGAAGGTCCAATATCTAGTCATAATTGTGCCCAGATTTTCAAATGATGTTCGAGACAATATTTTCATATTATGTGCCCCCATTTTCTAATTAAACCTATAGGAATTTAGTTAAACTTAAACATGCGGCTTTCGTTTTCAGGTCCAAACGGAGTTATTAAAATGGGAATTTTTGCCAAAAAAAACAATAGCAGTAAGAAATCATTATAATAATCAGATTTGGCACATGATGGTAAAATGATTACATTTCACTTAGTATCTTTACACTTTGAGTATTTATCTTGTAATCTCAGTAAACTAGAGTCTAACATCTTGTTTAAGGCGAAAACCGTTCGTTTATACCTATTACGAATTTTGAAATATAGGTCCATTAAGTCAGACTACAAAGGGCAGGAATGTTTATGTAATGATAATTACCTACATATGTGTATGGTACTATGATAAGTCTTAATAAGTTCTTTTCTTTGATATTTTATGAGCAATGCGGTGATCTCTGAAACATTAACGCGACTTTATTTTATTTCCTTTAAGATAATATTAACATTCGGCGTATTTTGTCAACTCCACTAGTTATTTTATTGTTCGACTCCGAGTCCGAACACTCTTCTTATGCTTTTGAATCGCGTATGTTGTGTTTGTAATCCATTGTTTTGAAATCTTCCAATTGATGGGAGTACGGCTTTATCTTGTCACCTCGGATCGTGCCGTCTGTTGGCACATACCTTTGGAATGCGATTGTCTAACGTCTCATTATTTTCCTCGTCACTTCTTATGATTTTGAAGAATCATGCCGTCAAAGATACACCCCCCTTTTTACTTAATGTAGCTTTTGATCTTGTTTTGATATTGTGTTTTGTGTCGGCCATACTTAAGTAGGATGATTTATAATCGTCTTGTTGAAATGAATTGGGACGCTTCTTTATTTGAATAAGGAAATTATAAACCCGAACCATAAGTTTATAAATTCTTACTTACAAGGATTGGGACGCCTCTTTTTGTAAGTGACAAATTATAAATGAGTGGGCTTATGTGTATCCGACGTAGCGTGTGTTCTTCCGTATGAATCATTCTTTGGGCTATGAACTTCTTTCGACTCGTGATTTGTTATATGGGTTTTTCCGAATGTGTATCGACCGCCGCGAACTTGATAATCTAATGGTAATGAACCATTAATCGCTTCCAAGAATTGACGACTTGTTAAATTCCTCGTATTCAATGGCTTCTTCTTCGAGTCATGTATTTTATCTTTCCTTTAAGGATTCTCGCGTCATTCAATCCGTTCGCTTATGCACGTTGCATATATTTGATGTTTTGACTTTTTCTCATTTAGTTTTTGTTGGAAACCTCGACGATGACTTGTCTATATCCTCGTCTCTTCATAATTTAATTCAAGACGATTCAAACGAATTGAACACCGGGACGGCGCTCCCTTAAGGTGGGAAGACTGTAGCATCTCGTATTTTACGGTCAATATTTTAACCGAGCTCTAAATTCCATTTCTAATTTTTAAGGAATTTATTATTTTGTTTTTTAGCCGTTTTAACGAAAATCGTCGTTTTAGCTAGTTGCGAAGCGTGCCTTGAATATTTATCCATTTTAACGTTGAGAAATCAATAATTCCATATTTTAGCTTCGAGAGCTTATTTATTTTTCATTTTATTATTTTTCATCTTTTATCCGCGTTTGGCCGAAAGCGCGTCAAAATAGTATTTTTACAATTTTTAATATTTCAATTAAGTGTTTTAAAAACAAATATTGTGGTATAAATATAAAATAATAATAATAATAATAATAATAATAATATAAAATATAAACATAACATATAATCCAAACACTCTTTTTAATTGTTTCTTTGTTTAGACTCCATCAAAACTAGAAACCAAACACCCCTTTTATCTTTTAATTATCTCCTACAAAATCCTAAAACAAACACTCCCTTATATAAAGATTTACCTATATAAACCTTTGACTCTTTTATAAAAACACACACATAACACAGATAAAAAAAATCGGTGTCCCTCCTCCTCTCTTTACTGTGTTCGATACACACACACCCAAACCACCAAAAATCTTCATCTTGATTCTTAAATCACTCCCATTTAACCCCAAATCATTCCTAAATTAATCCCCACCATTCTTTATAACCTCAAATTAATCATGCAATGGTTTTTTCAAGATTTATGATTTCTTTATTTTTTTCAAGATTTTTGATTTTAGGGTTTTTTTCCAATTGGTTGCAATTAAGGTATCTAAGGTTTGATTACTAGTGTTTTTCACATGATTTGAGTAGAAAAATCAAGACTTTTGGTCTTCTCTTGCTCCTTTTTGTTTTCGGCCAAGACACCAAAACCACAAGGGTTTGTGGTTTTGACCAATTACTTGTTTCCCTATCTCCTTGTAAGTATTTTCTTTGATTTTGATTTGGTTTTAAGTATATATGTGCATGCATGTTAATTTTGATAATTAGGAATCCATTGTTAATTTGTGAAAAGATGATTTTTGATTCGTGAATATTTGAGGATGATCAAATGGTTTAGTAGTGATTATAGGTTAGTGTGGTTATGTTTAATGTGAAATTGGTGTGAAAATTTTAAGATTTGCGAGGGTTTGTAAATCCTCAATTAGACCAAAAAGTTTAGGCTTCATTCAGAAAGATGAGCGTTGTTGTAAACTGAGATTTAAAAGATTAGTGTGGTGGTGGTCGTTATAATGAACGTGTGGTAAAAATTTGAGCTTTCAACTCTTAAAAACGAAAAAGATATGGCATTTTGAAGTAGTGAAAACTAAAAGCGGCAAAATTTCCACACACTGTTTTTGCGCAAATTTTGTCCTTCTTGGCGAGTGTAATTTGGTAATGCCAATAGCTTTACTAGATTTGTAGGACCCTATGATTAAGTGCTTCGAGTCTACTTTCCAACGAACTAGGCTTCGTCGATTTTTAGAATGTAAAAGTGAGTCAAGCCCTTTGTACAAGATTAAGTGTCAAAACTGTGTTTGCTGTCGAGAAATTCGATTGTAAAGATGCTGTGTGCAGGTGGGTTAAAACTTAATATTTTTCGACGAAATTTAAACTGTAGCATCTTCATAATATGTATGACTTCCCTGAAGTTTTCCAGAATTTTCTGTAAGGTTTAGATAGGTCAGATAGTGCCAAACTTTTGCAAAGTCCAGCAAACCCTGTTTTAGAACAAGTGTCATTGATGTGTCTTTCATAATAAGATTACTTAGGCTATGGCTTATGGGTGAAATATGGTAGTTAAATAACATATAAGGGAAGCTTAAGATGGAGGGAGATCAACTAGTTCGACCATTTAGCATTCCATTAAGTAAGCCGATCGTTTAGCTAAAAACGGATAAAATTTCAGAAAATGTGTAATCGATAGAAACATTAAGTGAGGTAGTCCATGGATTCCAAAGTATCATTTTCATGCACATTATATATATGTACATTGAGTTGCGTATTTTATATATCTCGCGTATCATTCACATATTATTTTTATTAATTGGTCGCGGTTGATTGTCGGCGTTCGTTTCTATCCTTGTTTGGATATCTTGATCACATCTTCTATTTTTGGTGAGTTCATAGCCCCACCTTTTCTTTTTAATGGTTTTCATAAGCTGTTTTCGGGGTGAGAATACATGCTCGTTTTACTAAGCAAATTTATTAATTTCTACTACTTAAGCGTTACATGCTATTTTTACTAAAGCTTTTACTTGCATACTACATGACTTTTAATATATGGTTGTTTATTCCTGAATTTACTAAAGCTTAATGTGCTTACTACATGATTTGAGATCACTGAATTCTTATATATGAAAACTGAGAGTTTTAAACACATTACTTGTTTTACATTGGACACAAGTGCTTTCAAACTGTATGATATCCAGATTGTTGACTAAATATTATTGCCTAGGTTACTACAATGCCAATTAAGTCCCTTTTATCATGAATCGTTAATTACCTTGTAGGGGTAAGCGCGAATGTTGTGGATAGATCTATTGGGATTGACAATCCCCGCCTTGAATTTCTGGTCACAAGTTGGCCATGGTGCATTTAATATGGTAAGGACAGTTAGGGTGTTTTGGCATACATCCTATATACAGTAAGGGCACAAACTAGTTAAGGTTTCGGGGTCATAAGCTTAGTGCAATAATACATGTTTTGGACAACTGAATTTGTTTTGTAGTCTACTATTACTTAAATCTTGTGGTCCACTACTGAACATTACTTGATCTATATCACTACTTGGATTTTAGAAATAATACTTTGAAAATATTGTAACGCTTCTTTCTTGCTGAAATATTTCTTGAATTATTTCAATACTGTTTTTTTTACTTAAACCTATGAAGTCACCAACATTATTGTTGACGTTTTTGCATGTATTTTCTCAGGTTATTATCTTGCTAGCTGAGCATTAGGAGCATAACAGTCGCGTGGATATCAAAACTTTAAGGACTTGGTTTTCTTCACATTCGATAATTGTTTTCTTTAATTATAAAAATAAGTCATGTTTGAACGCTTGCAATTCTTATTAAAATTATTGGGACCTGATTTTACTCTGAAATTTTAATCGAATGTGACATTTTATTAACGTCTCTTTTGAGGTCGTTTTCTATAACTTGTACTTTATACTATGAAGTAACACCCCAAAGTGGTATTCCGCTGTGTTGTGATTTTATAGGGGTGGTATAGATATGGTCAAGTAAATCATGCTAACTTAACACACTCGAAGTAGGCTTGACGACTTAAGGTTTTTCATCGTAAAAATCATAAGCATTCCAACTTGTTAAGCAAGAATTGGACGTCGTAACCAAAATCCAAACCGAGAGCCCTTATAACATATGTAAGCTTCTCTCAATACCCAAAAGCTAACACCGTTGCCCGATTAACAGGGAATCTTGTTTCGCCAATTTTAGGCTTCACACGGATCGACGGATCCAGAAGTCAAGGATCTGTCCTTGATTATCAAAGATTCGTCCATCAGACGGGTAGGCAAATAGCTACTTTTTGAACATACATCACTTTCATTCATCTTTCCAATAATACACCTCCACTAAAAACCTCCATTGCTCTAAATTGCATTACTCAAAGATAATTTGGAGCCATAATTCTTACAGATCCACTCCCTCATCAACACTATCTACATTAATTGTAAGTGATCTCATAAAACTTCTTTCAGTCTAGGGTTTCTATTTTCTATACAAAAATAAAATTTGGGTTATTTATTTTATTAGCTCATGTTTTTCATAATTGGGATCATATTATTACAATGTATAAATGTTATACTTCACATTCATAAACATATAATGAATTTTAGAAGCATCTAGTCATGAAAATTTCTTGAAAAACCCCAAGTTGTTTTTGGAAAATTTCTCACATCTAGGACACTCAAAATGCTTTACATGCATTGTTAATACAAAATAAAAACTATTTTAATCATGCATTACAATCTGTGAATGTTTTTCAATATCTGTAAATCGTATATATTTTTGACACATTCAATATAGAACTATATTAAACAAAAAAGTGTTAGGGTTTTCTCAATAATCATAGAGTCGAGAAAGCTTCACCTTCACATTGTTTGCATATAGGCACACACGTAGACATTTCATACGTCTATATTTTCAATTATTTCATTTATTGAAATTGCTTAATTAATGATAGGTTTCCCTATGTCTACCTCAACTAAACAAGACTACAAAAGAACAAAACAATACGTGCCCAAAATTCACCACACTCGACCCATGACAAGAGACCTTTAGAAAACCTATAAAAATCTAGAAAAATGTCTCATCCACAAAGGAAGATACGTTGAATCCTCCTTCATCTTCGCAAATGGCATTGTTGATCACTTTAGCGCCATCGACCTTAATTTTCTACTCTCTTTGAATGAAAAATTTGTCCCCGATTCATAATTGAATTATATCGTAAGTTTCGGCTTATAAGGAATGTTGATGATCTATCTCTATCCATTGTTTTTAACTTAGGATATCAAGAGTCCATACTCAAACTTGAAAGATTTAGAGAAATTCTTTAAATTCCCTTCAAAGGAGTTTGCATCTATTCGAATGAATGGTCACGTGATCTCTTAGACCAACATCACGAAGATAATACTCCTTACAAAACTTTCATCCCTAATCCAATTAAACTCAAAAAGGACACCACCATACCAAGAACCAAACAGTGTTAAATCCATCTCAATCCAAATAAAATCTATCATGAGGAGCTTATTCCTCACATCCAAAAATAGGAACCCATTCTCAGGGACCATGTTGTTTGTGTTGACCCTCACAAAAATCATGTTAATGTATGTACCGCTCACATGCTTTACAATATGGAAACAAGTCAAAAATTCAATCTAGCCTACTACATTTCTCATAGGATAAATGATATCAAGGGACATGATAATTTCCCACTACCTTAAGGCATAGACGCGTCTTTACCGACACGTTCTTGCTAAACATGCAAAATACTTTCGTCTTCATTTCACTTTGCATTACCGAGTGATGGATTCTATAAAAGTTCCAAATGATAATGAGAAAGACAAAGGGAAAGGAGCATAATCCCACTCTCCATCTCCCCCTTCATCAGTTGAGAGCACCAATCAGCCATCTCCTTTGTTATCATTCAACCTTTTTCCGATAACTCAAACCTCGTCTCGCATGCAACAATGGAAACCGAGGAACGGTCGACTTTGGTGCTTGGTAGCTTATGACTTTAAATGCTTCATGATTAGGATTATTAATATTTTTGTATGATGCTTACTTGTTTATTTATGATATTTTAATGTATGCATGCATGTATTAGGATGATTAACGATCTCATGATTTGGTCTTTCATGTTTTTAGGACCCTTTATCATTCTTGTTTATGATTTAAATGCTTGCATACTTGAACTTTAGGATTTGGTCTGTGAAAACTGGGTTGTGCCCTGTTTTGGGACATATACGGATCGACGGATCATTCGTTGAAAGATCCGTCTTTGTTGTTTAATGATCCATCCCAACCCAGCCCACCAAAAATTTAATTTTTCTGATTTTTTGCTTTTAGTTCTTTCTCTTTTATCAAAATTTTAATACAAGGTTAGAAAATAAGATAAAACATAATCCTCATATAATCCAAAGTCTTTCATGCAAAACACTTCACCAATTTTACTTTATAACCACCAACCTCAAGCACTTGTTGCTTACACTTCTCATTTCATCCTCAACCTCATATTACCACCATTATGACTAGTTCATCAAACAAATCCTCTAGTCACTTCAAAAGAAAAACCGCTAGAATCCGCATACGATCTTCGATCTATGTGAACCTTGAATCCTCAAGTTATGACAACCGTGATGAAAGAACCCCATTCACCACCACCTAGAGTGAAATTACCATCACCTCCACATGCACCTTCAAAATCAACATCAAGTAAAAGTACATCACAAACTTCATCACCATCACTAACAAATGTTGGTCCTATACTTTTAGCTCCCATTTTGATGAAGCTATCACTACAAGAACACTCACCAATCAACTCACCTCCACAACATACCTATGTTTCAAACATGGAAGATCTACAACTACAACATACCCATGTTGCAAACGTGGAAGAACAGCCACTCCGCTTCGCGCATCCACCACCTCTTGAAAATCCACAATTTCAACACCTACCACTACCATTGTTTTTAACCTTAACAACTGAAACAACAAAGAAAACTTCAACCAATAAAACCAAGAACACATCCAACAAAACAACTTAGAAAATCAACAACAAAACAACCTCGCTCAAAATATCATGGAGTTCTTGAACCCAAATGATATTCCACACCTTCACCACATCCTTTGCCAATGTTGTAGCAACACTAGGGAGGAAGTGAGAATGCTACGAGAACGCATCAGTTTGATATTTTTTACCTTCAACATCACCTTGGATCTCCGTCATACACACCATTTTTTTCCACCCAACTAAACGATTTGTTGTTTAGTCACCATTATCGGATTATATTGGGACGTTTTATCTTAAGATTTTCTAGTTTTTATTTCTTTCTTAGTTCTTATCTTTTATTTTTCTTGTTTTATTTGCCTCTTCTCTTATAATAGAATTGAATTATTTGTGTGTTGTGATGATGATGATTGTTGTTTAATATTTTTTACTTTTCTTGATTGGTGATGATGGTGGATATCTATTATTGTCGTCATTATATATATGCGTGCGCTTGTCTACTAACTTTGTTTTGTAGCACACATTCATAGCTCGATTTCATGGTGCCCCAAACAATGGGGCATACACCGAGGGGGAGAATTTGCAAACGTCCAACTCATTACATTTACAATCATCAACACATTGTATTCGTCGAATGTCTTGCCATCACGCATCTACACGCTTGTCGACAAACTTTTTGCTTCGACAAAATGGGGAGAATTAGACTACAACTCACAACTAAAAACTTTTTTAGAACATTTTTATACAATACGAGTTTATATTTTGTCATAATAAAAAAAGGGAGATTGTCAATACAAATATTCGCGTAAAAACGATATTTCTATTTTACGATCTTTATGTTTTGATAATAACAAATATAACTTCATACTACGTAAAAGTTTACGTAAATAAGTTATTAGTCGTAAGTTTCCGTCTCGACGTCAAATCACTTTAGGTATGAATATAGTATTATAAGACTTGCATAATGATCAAAGAAAATATTTTGTCATGCATACTTGATTAATGATTTGCATAAACCTATGTAAGCTTGCTTACATCTTCCCCGAACAAATGATTTTAAGTAATCACTTACTTAATAATTAACTAGTTGCATTAGTGAATAAGATAAAATATGATTAACCATAAATGGATACAATCTTTCCATATCTTAACAAATCTAATGATGTTAAGAAATATTTTATTTTTAGAAGGTTGTACTAAATCAAATATTTAAGTACAATTAAAAGATTTTGAAAAGATTTTTGGTTAACCACAAAATGCAAAAAAAAAACTATGGCAGGGGACGAATCCTTGAGATTACACAAACGGATCCGTGAGACACCCGAACTGAACCAGAACTGCCTCTATAAATAGAAGCTTAGTACATTTTATCTAGTTCACCATTTTCCATCTTCTCTCTAGCATATACTTTCACATAATCATTTGCATACATTCACACATTCATTCTTTGATCATTATACTTCTATATCTATTACAAGTGATCCAAGCATTCCACTTTTTAGCAAGTGAAGACCACTAACAAGATATTCAAGCTTCAAGTGTTACTAGTCTTCTTGAGTCATCACATTGTTGTGACTTTCATTTAGTCCACCATCATCCACCAAAGTTGTAGTCATACACCTTATACCAAACTTGTGTGACCGGTTAGTATTTTAGGCCTTAAAATACGTTGTGAAGATTAGGTTGGTTCTAACTCGAAATAGGACTCGGTATTTAGCTTTGTATCGGAATAAAGTGTAAGCGTCGTGTACGATTTTTTTCGCTTAAAGTGAGCTTGTTGATATAGTGCATTGAACTCTCGAGTTGGGTACTCGGGGAGTGGAGTAGAGCTAAGAGGTGCTTCGTAACCGAACCACTATAATTCACCGTGTCATTGGTTTGATCTTTCCTCTGTTTACATACTTATTGGATTCATTTGGTCATTCATTGCATACATACTTATTTATCTATTGACTTCACGTAAGCAATCAAATCTAAGTTTTAATTTTAAAACGATAAAAAGCTATTCAACCATCCCTTCTAGTTTTTCACAACGTAAATCAGTGAGAACACCTTGACGTTATGCACTTCTAACCGGGATGCCAACCCGACTATTCCCTAAGGACCATGCCTTAGGTGATGATCACCTGTTCCAGTGATCTAATTTGTCAAAATTGAATCTACACCATTCTCTAAGGAGGTCATCCGCTGACGAGTTAACTGAATATTTGCGGTAAGAAATTGATACCACTGAAACAAGCCCCAATGGTGATCAAATGGTGAAAATGACTTTTGTTTCATGGTCAAACCAATATTATTTCTCTTAATATCAAACATTCTTAGACTTGTGGTATCCACACATTTGAGGTAATTTGTATTTACGAAATCCATACTCCGTATTAAACAACATGTTTGACATTTCATTGTAAAATTTTACTGCCAGCATCTTGTATAATTGGCATGACATTAGCAAAATGAAACTAAAAATGAATCGAGTAAACTGTAAAGGTTCAGTATATGCAGCTCGATTGATTAACTAGCAAGACACTCGATTAATACATGTTTTATAGGAGTAATATTGTAATTTTTTTCTCGATATGTATAGCTAGAAGTAAAGCATCATTGCATTAGTTTGACCACGAGACAAGTAGCTACATCTTTAACCATGTGCGAGACTTTACTTTCCAAAACGAGGCTAGTGAAACCATCGGTGGAATTATTTTAGTTATCTTATTAATGCTCCAAATATTCTATTATATTGTCTGCTTAGAATGAATTATTTTTGGAATGATTAGAATTTAAATTTCGTTAATGATTTCAGTTAAAAAAGAGCAATGTACTTACAAATATTAATTTATTCGTGCAGTACGTTTTCCACACAGACAATGACTTCTAACATTTTAGAATGGGGTGTCTTAGTACAAAATATGTCACGGGATATGAGATAGGCTAAGATTGCTTGTTGGGCCAAACCTTCAAGGTTACTTCGGGCTAGATCTTGTACTAAACAAAGTAATTGGGATAATTTCCTGCACAATGAAAACAAACCGTTAGCTTTACTATGGGGACGGACCCCACGGTTAGACTCCGGCGCGAGAGTAAGAAATCATGTCAGAAGTATGTGTGTGTATTTTGAGGAGTCAGAGAATTGTACCTTTTGGTGTGTCAGAGGACCCCTATTTATAGGGGGTCTAGTACTAGGGTTTTCTAGTATTTCGCTTACAATTGTAGTGGCCGGAGTGGGACCCTTGTCGGGCAAGGATCCGCGATAATTGTGACATGTGGACGCGGATCCCCTTTCGCAGACGCTAGTTGGTCCGCGGAGAGCTTACGGAAGTGGCTTATAACCGATCCGCGTCCGTCTAGTTGCATCCGGGCCGTGCCAGTGTGGTTCTGGGCTTAGTTTCGGCCTGTCATACTTGCTATTTGTTTAATTGGGCTGAGGCCCATGTGTAATGGTACGGCTCAGGCCCAGAAGCCTGTTGGTTCGTGGCTTAGTATATACTTATATAGCAACCCTAATACAGATCCTAACCGAATGCCCTTGACTGTGCCGTGTGCGGTGAATATTGCTAGACTTTATTCTTTTAGTTCCACACGTCTTTCTTCTTCCGAGACCTTTTCCTTAACTGGTTAGGTAGGGTTGGGGTGACGTGTCATTACCCTAACCTTTTATCTTCTGAATGACACGACGTGGTGGCAGTTTCCTAACTATCATCATGTTTTCTTACCACCTATCCTGACCGTTAATTTATTTAGTGGTTCACACGTGGCATCATCTTATCTCTTTTGAATTTAATATACCAAGAGTATAAATACTCCCATCGTTTTTACTATTTCTTTTTCCTTCATCGCCTGTTTTCGCCATTGTTGAAATTTTTCGAGCTCAGTCAACCAATTTCCACGCTTTCCACTTCTTCACATTTCTTTAAGCTACCAGGTTAGGTTTCCTTCCTTTGTTTATATTCCGTCATGAGTACCATATATTACATTAAGTCCAAATTAACTCAAACGGCCTTAGACGCATTATGCGTGAAGTACCATATTCCTGCTGGATATTATTCCTGAGTTGTACTAAGTCAAAATCCAAAGTATTTTTGCAAGTCCGGCTCGCTAGATTAGTGTCATATGTCGGTTTTTTTGATTTTGCCAAATGTCGGATTCCTCTCTCCTAATTTTTTGTAGGTATTCTTGAGCACTTCCGCCTCAACCTTTCCCAACTATCAGTATTTGGCGCGGCTAAAATTTCTGAGGAGATCTTATGTTGCGTTCACGGTTTTGAACCCACTCTTGGTAACTTCTGCGTATTTTATATTAATTCCCAAAATAAGGGTTGGATGTCTTTTAGCAAGCGTTCTGACGCGGCTCCTGTTTGTCATAGCAAACCATTAGATTCTGTAAAAAACTAGAATGATCACTTTTTCTGGGTTGATGCTGAAACGCCCCTTAAACGACCCAAGAAAATTTTTCAAAAAATTTCTCATAATTTGACTTTACTAACAAACTATATAAAATTGAAGACACGCTTTGGAAACAACATCATACACAAGCTCAAATACATTTATAAGGAATGTCTCTATCACAACCCCAAGTGAAAAACTTAGAGGCACAAAAAGCTTATAAAACCTTTCTGTGGAAACTGTAGTCAATCGCGTGTATTTCATTAGCTTGAATAAGCCGTTATTGACTTAAGAACAAATACTCTGTTATTGTAAATACGGATTACATTGTATAGACCAAAGTATGAATACGCCGTATTATTAATTGAATATGTCGATTACCATTAGACTTGTTATTACGCCGTAAAACCGTGGCCGTATTCAATACGCCATATTCATTAGTTGGATACGCCGTATTGGTACCCTGATACAGAACACCTACAGAATCTGTCGAATTCTGCAGAAACTCAAAATACCAAAAACCCCAACCTTCTCAAATGACCCTAAACCTACACTTTTGACAATTTATGATTCGGCTATAAGTGCACCAACATAAACCACTTTAATAAATAGATAACGGGTGATATTTCACTTAACCCAAACATCATTAAACACATTACTACTAACCATTCATAACCATAATATCATTTACACTTGACCCATTATCATATTAACTAAAACACATAAACTAAAATGATTTGACATTAAAAGAAACACAAAGACCCAACAGTAACATAATTATACCAAAATAGAAGATTGACACCTGGGGCTTCAACGTTTGTGATTCCTTGATCCAAAAGAGGGGTCCTTCACTTATCAAATCAACAATCAACCATCTAAGTCATAACAATTCCTCCTCCTTACCTTTCTCCACACCACTTGTACCTATAAAAATATTCATCAACTAAACTATAAGCAAAAGCTTAGTAAGTACTTGACCTAAACTACATTCAACATCTTATAGTTAATAATTAAACTAACCATAACACAACAAAGAGGATATTCATAGCACTTTAACATACCTTTAACAAGCATAATAATTATGCTAACATTTACATTCTAGCATTAGATCCAAGCTAAACAAACATACACAACTCCTTGTACATTACATTACAACATCATAATTAACATCATGATTTCATTATAAATTTAGTCAAGATACTTACCTCACTCGAGTCTCTAAATTCCTACTTGAACAGAAGACTTGCTTTATTCTTGGCTTCCTACTTATATATTTACCCTAATAACATCTAATTAATGTTTAGTATCATAAATTATTATTTCTCAATCACTTTACCCAATTTAATAACATGAACCCTAATTTTAAAATTGAGAAAATACTTACTTGAATGTGGGGTTAGCAATTAAAGGTTCCTAATAGCTTAATCTTCCTTCTTCCTTGTTTAATTTTACAATATTGATGGAATCCCTAATTTATCTCCTTCTTCTTGTGAATGTCGACACCAACCACACACACACCTACACTTTTTAAAAATGTCTAGAATGCTAGATATTTCATAACTTTGATATTTACATAATTAGTTTGTTCCATTGGTAATTCTAGACCCCCAAGTTCTATTTCTCTTACTTTAGACATTTATATTTAGATAACTTTACACTTATTTATTTTTAACTTATAACTTTACCATTTACATATAAAATGCATTCTCATAATTAATTATATTATTTATACTATAAAATAATACCTTAACGGGCAACGGGCGTTACAATTCATCCCTCCTAAAATGAGATTTCGTCCTCGAAATCTATTCTTGAAATAAATGAGGATATCTAATCCTCATCTTCTCTTCCGGTTCCCATCTAATGCTTGTACCCTTCCGATGCTTCCATTCCACTTTAACCAACGAGATTTCTTTGTTGCGAAGTTGTCTTGATTTCCTTCCCAAGATTGTTATCGGTTCTTCTTGAAAGGTTGATTCCAGATTAATTTCTACTTCATCCAAAGTAATCGCGCTTGATTCATCCGCAAGGCATTTTCTTAAATAAGACACATGAAAGGTATTGTGTATACCTTTCATTTCTTCGGGTAATTCTAGAGTATACGCTAACTCCCCGTCTCTCTTTAATATCTTAAATGGTCCTATAAACCTTGGGCTAAGTTTTCCCTTGTTCTTGAACCGCATTACACCCTTTCATGGGGTAACTTTGAGCATAACGAAGTCTCCAACATTGAATTCGATTGGTCTTATTCTTTTATTGGCATAACTTTTCCACCTATCTTGTGCCTCCTTTATTCTTTCACGAATGGTTTCTATCTTCTCGGTTGTTGCTAAAACCACATCCGTGCTTGCTAACTCCCTACTTCCTACTTCATCCCAACATATCGGCGTTCTACATTTTCTTCCATAAAGCATCTCATAAGGTGGCATCTTAATACTAGCATGATAGCTATTATTATAAGCAAATTCCACCAAAGGTAAATGGTCATCCCAATTTCCTCCAAAATCGATTACGCAAGCTCGAAGCATATCTTCCAATGTTTGAATGGTTCGTTCACTTTGACCGTCCGTTTGAGGGTGAAATGCCGTACTCATGTGCAACCTCGTACCTAGCTCTTCTTGAAAATCTCGCCAAAAATTAGAAGTAAATCGTCCATCTCTATCCGAAACAATAGAAACGGGTACTCCATGACGTGCAACGATCTCGTTGACGTAGATTTTTGCCAACTTATGAACGGGCATTTTTTCTCGAATAGGGATGAAATGAGCGCTTTTCGTTAATCGATCTACTATTACCCAAATTGCGTCATGCTTCTTTGTTGTCCTTGGTAGCTTAGTTACGAAGTCCATAGTAATCTTTTCCCATTTCCACACCGGGATTTCTAGCGGTTGTATCTTTCCATACGGCTTTTGATGTTCGGCCTTGACTTTTAAGCATGTCAAGCATTTTTCTACATACTTCACACAATCTCTTTTCATACCCGGCCACCAATAATTCCTCTTCAAGTCAAGATACATTTTTGTAGCCCCCGGATGGATGGAGTACTTTGACTTGTGTGCTTCTTCAAGTATTAACTCCTTGACGTTGCTTCGGAAAGGAATGTAGATTCTTCCTTGATGGGTCTTAATTCCCCGATTATCGTCTTCAAAATAGGGTATGTAGGATGTAATTCGCTCACTCTTCCAATTTTCTTCCTTCAACGCTTCTAATTGAGCTACCTTGATTCGGTCGAAAAGGTCGGAAGTAACAATCATTCGTAACGAGTGGATTCGCGTAACTTTCTCTCTTTCCTTTCGACTTAACGCGTCCGCTACCACATTTGCTTTACCCGGATGGTAACGTATTTCACAATCATAATCCTTGAGTAAATCCAACCACCTTTGCTGCCTCATGTTTGGATCTTTCTTCTCTAGAAAATATTGAAGACATCTATGGTCGGTGTAAATTATAAATTCTACACCATAAAGATAATGCCTCCAAATTTTCAAGGCAAAAACCACCGCCGCGAATTCAAGATCATAAGTTGTCTAATTCTCTTCATGCTTTTTCAATTGTCTTGAAGCATAAGCAATAACCTTGCCTCGTTGCATAAGAACGCAACCGAGACCAAAATAAGATGCATCACAATACACAACTATGTCTTCGGTTCGATTCGGTAAAACGAGTATTGGAGTTTCACATAGCTTCCTCCGTAAAGTAACAAAAGCTTCTTCTTGTTCTTCACCCCATACAAAAGGAGTATTCATTTTAGTAAGCTTGGTTAATGACGATGCAATCTTGGAAAAATCTTGAATGAATCTTCGGTAATATCCTGCGAGACCTAGAAAACTTTGAATTTCACCAACGTCTTTAGGAGTTTACCAATTCATCACCGCTTCGATTTTAGCCGGATCCACCTTGATACCTTTGGAATTTACTACGTGACTGAGAAATTGAATTTCTTGTAGCCAAAATTCACATTTTGCAAACTTGGCGTACAATCTTTTCTTTCATAAAGTTTCTAAGACTTCTCGTAAGTGAGCTTCATGTTCATTCTTGTCTTTAGAATAAACGAGAATGTCGTCAATGAATACAATAACGAACTTATCTAACATTGGCCTACACACGCGGTTCATGAGATCCACGAAGACTGTCGGTGCATTTGTTATGCCAAAAGGCATAACCACGAATTCATAATGTTCATAACGCGTTCTAAAAGCCATTTTAGGAATATCTTCTTCTCGGACTTTCAATTGATGGTAGCCCGAACAGAGATCAATCTTCGAAAACCATCTCACGCCTTAGAGTTGATCAAAGAGATCATCAATCCTTGGTAGAGGATATACATTTTTCACCGTGACCTTATTTAACTCACGATAATCTATGCACATTCACATGCTACCATCTTTCTTTTTAACGAATAAAATTGGAGTTCCCCATGGAGAACTATTAGGATGTATGAAACCTTTATCGAGTAATTCTTGAAGCTGACTCATTAGCTCTTTCATTTCGTACGGAGCTAAACGATACGGGGTTTTAGCGAAAGGAGTTGCTCCCGGGATAAGATCAATTCGAAATTCGACTTGCCTCTCGGGTGGAATACTCGACAAATCTTCTGGAAAAACATCGAGAAATTCATTCACAATTGTAACATCTTTAGCACTTTTCTTCTCGACATTTGTATCTATTACATGCGCCATATAAGCTTGACAACCACGAGACATATATTTCCTAGCCTTCATCATGAAACATAATTTAAATTCACCCTTCCTTTTATCCCTATAAATAATTATTTCCTGACCTTGAGGATTTACTACCCGAACAAGTTTTTGACTACATCAAAATATTAGCATTATACTTATCAAGCCAATTCATGCCTATCACAATATCAAATGCTCATAATACAATAGGAATTAAGTCGATCTTAAAAATATTGTCATCAATCTCTATTTCCACATATCGATAGACTTTTGACACTACTACAATTTCATTACCGGCTATTTCTACTTCTAAAGGAAAAGGAAGTTTGTTTGGTGGAGTGGATAGATTTTTACTAAATTCGAAAGACACAAAAGAGATACTTGCACCCGAATCGTATAATATACGAGCGGGTATAGAGTTAACAAGGATTGTACCTGTTACAACATCACGCACTACTTTGTCTTCTGAGGTAGCCATTATGTAAGCTCGAGTTGTTGGAGTGGGAATCCTCGTCTTCTCTAAATTTTCTTCTTTGATTGACTTCAAGGGTTTAGCTTCAATCGCCTTTGGATTCGGACATTCATTTGATTTGTTTCCTAATTTATTGCAATTGTAACACAAGATTATCGGTTTCTTACAATCCTTGCTTATGTGGTTCAAAGCACCACATTTGTAACAACCCGATAAATTTGCTCGACATACTCCAAGATGAGTTTTATGACACTACTTGCATGGTGTCTTAACTTGAGTTCCACCACTTCTTTAGCTTTGTTCTTGTTTAGGCTTCTTAGCATCTCGGTCTACAAAATCAAGTTTTCTCTTAGTCTCTTTATTCTTCCTTCTTAGTAAATATGCTTCTCTCAACCAAGCCCTACTTAGAAGATCTTCTAAAGTAGTGCATTTGAATGGGGAGATTACTTCTCGAATGTCATCACGTAGCATTCTTTGAAACTTCTCGACCTTAAGCTTTTCATTCCCGTGATACTCGGGACAATAACGAATTAAATCATTAAACTTTTTCCACATCTCATTCACCGTCTCATTTGTTTGGGTGAGAGTTTGGAACTCTTCCCTAATTTTATCAACTTCTTCCACCGGTGCATATTCAGTGGTAAATATTTCTTTAAATTCCTTCCAAGTACATGTACCTATCCATTCCTTTCCTTTTTCGTAAATTTTTCCTTCCCACCACATTTTAGCACTATCACGAAGGAAGTTTGAGGCAAATTTAACCTTGTTCTTCTCTTTACAACAACTAGTGCGAAAAGCACCCTCAACCGCGGACAACCATTTAGTACAAGCAATCGGATCAAGCGTCCCATCAAACTTGGGCACATCACATGTCGTGAAATCACGGTAGGTTGCCATTTCGTTTCTAGAATCGTTCATCATGCCACCCTTTTTAAGCTCTTCTAACTCCTTTCGTATTACTTCTTTAAGATTATTAGTGGTTTGAATGATGTAAAAAGGCATCACATTTTTAATTGCCTTTCCTACTTGCCTATTTATCATTGATCTTAAGGCTTTCATCTCTTCCGCCGTGAACCCTCCATAATTGAGGCCCTCGAAATCGGAGGAAGACTCATTTTCACTTTCATTATGAATTGCATCACCTATTGGAGACTCGGCTCCCTTGGAGGTAGAAGCTTTCTGGACTTCCTTATGACGCTCATCAACCATCTTTTCTTCTTATTGAAAATAAGAGTTTAAACTATTAAGCATTGCTATACATTTAATTTTACTTATTTCAGATTTTCACTCTTAATCAAACCTATATGTACAATCCTTACACTTTCGGCTATACATATGTATCGTATTTTTATCACAACGTTGGCCAAGCGTTGTCATAAAAACGCTCTACACATGTATCTTTGAAAGTTGCAAAGACTATACATATACTATCTATCCCTTCTAAAATGCCCTAAAAGTCTAAGTCTAGGGAATCCTAACATGATATCCTAGATCTCTTAGACCAAGGCTCTGATACCAAGTTGAAACTCTCCTTAAACGACCCAAGAAAAATATTCAAAAAATTTCTCATAATTTGACTTTACTAACAAACTATATAAAATTGAAGACACACTTTGGAAACAACAGCATACACAAGCTCAAATACATTTATAAAAATTATATATCACAACCCCAAAGTGAAAACTTAGAGCAAAAAAAAGATATAAACCTTCTGTGAACTATAGTCAATACGCCGTATTCATTAGTTGAATATGCCGTATTGACTTGAGGAACGAATACTCCGTATTCGTAAATACGGACACACTGCATAGACCAAAGTATGAATACGCCGTATTCATTAATTGAATACGTCGTATTACACTTAGACTTGTAATACGCCGTAACAGTGGCCGTATTGCCCAATACGCCTTATTCATTAGTTAGATACGCCGTATTGGTACCCTGATACAGAAAACCTACAGAATCTGTCAAATTCTGTAGAAACTCAAAATACCAAAAACCCCAACCTTCTGTAACAGATCTCAAATGACCCTAAAACCTGCACTTTGACAATTTATGATTCGGCTATAAGTGCACCAACATAAACCACTTCAATAACAAGATAATAGGTCATATTTCACTTAACCCAAACATCATTAAACACATTACTACTAACCATTCATAACCATAATATCATTTATACTTGACCCATTATCATATTAACTAAAACACATAAACTAAAATGATTTGACATTAAAAGAAACACAAAGACCCAAAAGTATAATTATACCAAAATAGAAAATTGACACTTCGGGCTTCAACGTTTGTGATTCCTTGATCCAAAAAAGGGGTCCTTCACTTATCAAATGAACAATCAACCATCTAAGTCATAACAATGCCTCCTCCTTACCTTTCTCCACACCACGTGTACCTATAAAAATATTCATCAACTAAACTATAAGCAAAAGATTAGTAAGTACTTGACCTATACTACATTCAACATCTTATAGTTAGTAATTAAACTAACCATAACACAACAAAGAGGATATTTATAGCACTTTAACATACCTTTAACAAGCATAATAATTATGCTAACATTTACATTCTAGCATTGGATCTAAGCTAAACAAACATACACAACTCCTTGTACATTACATTACAACATCATAATTAACATCATGATTTCATTATAAGTTTAGTCAAGATACTTACCTCACTTGAGTCTCTAAATTCCTACTTGAACATAAGACTTGCTTTCTTCTTGGCTTCCTAGTATATTTATCCTAATAACATCTAATTAATGTTTAGTATCATAAATTATTAACTCTCAATCACTTTACCCAATTTAATAACATGAACCTTAATTTTAAAATTGAGAAATTACTTACTTGAATGTGGGGATAGCAATTAAAGGTTCCTAATAGCTTAATCTCCCTTCTTCCTTGTTTAATTTTACAATATTGATGGAATCCCTAATTTCTCTCCTTCTTCTTGTGAATGTCGACACCAACCACACACACACCTACACTTTTTAGAAATGTCTAGAGTGCTAGATATTTTATAACTTTGATATTTACATAATTAAGTTTGTTCCATTAGCAATTCTAGACCCCCAAGTTCTATTTCTCTTACTTTAGACATTTATATTTAGATAACTTTACACTTATTTATTTCTAAGTTATAACTTTACCATTTTCATATAAAATGCATTCTCATAATTAATTATATTATTTATACTATAAAATAATACCTTAACGAGCAACGGGCGTTACAGATGCTATCGCTTTTCCTCTTTCCGTGCCGTTGCACAAAAGTAAAACCTTAAAGAAAGATCCTTTTCCCAAACCTTCTCGATACAATGCGGAAGTGTGTGACTTCCTCTGTACCCAAACTGATCCGTTCTAGAAATTTTCAGAACCTTTTTTATGCTGGGTTGGGATAAGTCGCTACTATGAGTTTGATGAGAACAGTTATCCTTCTTTCTTGGATGATAATAATGAGGGTGGGTGGATTTTCTTTACTTATTTTGTTTTTCCTTTCCACTCTGTTTCTAATTATTCATTTTTATTGCTTTGCAGCTATGGATCTTTTTTCTTTCATTCATCATGCTGAACCCACCAAGGTGAGAATGGGTGAGATGGAAAAAGTAGGCGATCAGGTTCCGCTGCTTGAGGCTACTCGCAGACGTGTTGTTCTGCTTGCTCCTCCCATTCTAGTTACTGAGGCGAGTAGCGAGGGCAACATGACTGAGAGCATCGACAGGTTGTTTAATGAAGGAAGTGGTGCTGATAAGGAACATTCTACCAGGGGAGGTGAATATGTTGCTTTGACGGAAGCAATTGTTGAGCCTATAATTGAAGATGTTGCTGAGAATCCTAGGAGGTTGAAGAAAAAAAGAAAAGCAGCCAAAGGTGCTAGTGGTTCCACTCTGCCCCCAAAGAAACTAAGGGATGATTACGGCACCTCTGGTGCTTCTGCTAGTACTGGTGGGAAATCTCATGCTGCTATGCAGAGCCTGCTAGACAACAGTAAACTAACTTGGGAAAATGGGGTTATGGTTGCAGCCACTATGCCTCTGGTTACTTCTTTTGTGACCCCAACGCCGGAGCGTGAAGGGGGTGACCACACCGATTCTGTCTCTGGTCGTAACTTACGGACTAAACCTGTGGCCGTGAGGTTTGTAATTTCTACGGATTCATCTCATCATTCTGGTACCCATGTTGCGGATGTTGAAGTGTCTTCTCTTGTCAGGTCCACTATTTTGGATCCCCTAGTGATGACCGCGGTTGTCACCACTTCTGTTGTTGTTAAGATTCCTCCAGTTTTGGTGCCTAAAGTCACGGTTATGCCTGTGAACCCTACACTTTTTAGGGACTTCATGTCTACCAACGAGCATGATGTTGCAGGTCCTTCTAGCCCGGTCCATCCAGAACTTTCTACGGATTCCTTTTATGCTATTCAGGATTTGAACCCTGAGACCTTGCACCGGGTATATGTTCTCGAGTGGGCTGTTACCAACGAGTCTATTCCGGATGATCCTAACATGTTCCATACCTTAACGGATCAGCTGGCTCCTCCTGCCCTCTTTTCTCAACTCCATGCTATGAAGTATGATCAGTTGTATACTGAATTCAATGTGGGGGCGGCACGTCAGACGTGCCTTGGTGTCGAGGTCCAGATTAGGGAAAAGTACACTCTTAGAAAGAAGAAAATTTTGGAGGAGGAGTGCGCCCAGTAGACTAACTTATTGAAGGAGAAAAATGCTAAGATTGCTAGCTTGAAATCTCAGTTATCATTAAAAGAAGCTGAGGCCGCGGAAGCAATCCACCTCTGCGATCATGTTGCCACTGTTGAAGCTACAAAAGCTCTGCATGCTACCGAGCTAAATCTTCTAAAAGAGAGAAATTCTACTCTTGAAGCAAAGATGCGTGCTTCCAAAGAAAAGGCTGCGGTTCTGGAGTCTGAGAAGAGTGGCCTTACTGATCAGGTATTTATGTATTGTCTTTATCTTTAATCCTTTTTATATTTTTGTCTTTCTTCTACTACAATTGTTTTTGGTCTCGCAGGTGTCTTCGCTGGAGACTACTTATGCCAAACTTCGCAACCAAGTCGTTGGTTATGAGCTTTTTAAAGAACAAATTAAAGCTGTACATGATAGGTCAAAGTCCTTACTGAGAAGATTGCGGAAGTAGATACTAACCTGATGAGGATGGCCCTTTATTTGGATGATGATTTTTATCCTAGCTACCTGACTACAATTGCCGGGCAAAGATGGATTTTAAACCGTAGGCTAAAACTTGTTGTTACCAAGTGCCTTCAATCGCAGGAATACTTATCTGTCTTGGGGAAAGCCATTAGGCGGGTGTGAAGAATACTAGTAATCTTCAATATCAAACAAGAACTAGAGAGAGAAAGTAGGAAGGATGTATTTCTAGTGAGAGAAAGTAAAAGAGAGAAATGAATAACTATGTGAAAAATGATACAACCAACCACCCTTTTCATG